>KI628748.1:0-60318 GCA_000503235.1 Sclerotinia borealis F-4128
AGAATATTATTATTATTATATCTAGTAATTTTATTATAAAACCAAGTTTCTCCAAAATTACAAAAAAGCAAAGCAAAAGACTGTTTATCTATTATAATTAGTTTCCTAAACTTTATTATAATATCTCGCTTTAGATTAATTGAAATATAAAGTCTATCAAGTCTTTCCAGAAAAGAGTTTGTAATAAGATAAAGAGAAATATTATTTAATATTATAAGAATATCTTTAAGTCTTTCTTGCTATACTGTGCCATCGAGTAATATAGCTATATAAACAAGTTTTTTCTTTTTGGTATCGAAGCAAGCTATATTATGTTCTCAACAAAATCGAAAACCAAGCTTTCAAGAAAGGTACTCTTTCTGTTGTGTGAATAGGTTTGATTTTTTATCTTTGAAAGGTTCAGGGATTTTTTATTATATTATTAGTTAAATATAAAAAGGATTCGGAGGAGGATTTTGATTAGAGATCTTGATAACAGAGTTGTGTATTTTTTGAAGTTGATATTGCTGAACAAAAAGATTATTACAAACCTGGTTGAATTGTTTTTCGATAGCTAATCAGGCTATATATTCAGTTTTGAGTTATTCTTTAACAGTTATTTAGGTTGTATATTCAATGTAGCATTCTTTGATAATAGCTTCAAATATGGCAAGCAGATTTCGAAGAAAACGCTAAGTAACGGAATCAGTGTCTTCTGTATTGAATAAATGATCAGTAGAGTTGGGTTTTGGAAAAGGGTACTAAAAATGAGTATATCAATAATATAGGGTTGGTTTTGGAATATTTGATAAATATATATAATCAAGGTTTTATATATTATAGTTTCAGGAGCAGGTGTATTGGTATTGATAACAGATATACTAAAATTGGTATTATTAGATATAACCAATAAATTTGTTATATCAGTTATTATAATAGTTCAAATCAAAGTCAGAATCAAGATTATCAAATTAAAATCGTTATATATAAGTAAGTATAATCAAAGCCAGATTATTATTGATAATAGGGCCTTTTGAAAAGTCGAATATATTATCACAGCGTTGATATAGGTTCTGGTAGATATTAGGTAAGATATATAATATTTGATAAGGAAAGAAGGAGGTGTATAGAGCGATACCGATTATATAATGGGTGGATACCTAAGGCATCCACCTGAACTAACTAAGAATGGGTAGTGGATATGTGATAGGTGTAGGTACGTATAGGTAGGTGTAGGAACGGGTAATGAACCCGTGACAATTATTATTATTATTATTATTATTATTATTATAAAGCTTTAATAATAATAATAATAATAATCTGAAAAGCTCTAAAAAGCTCTAAATCGATTATGCCTAAGGCATGATTACTAAGCATTTATTCTTACTCTATATTATCAATCACTATTACTTTTATTATAATTTTATTAATAATTTCAATAATATCTATTCTAATATTAGATTTACTTTAATAATAATTATATATTCTGAAAACCTTTAATTGTTTTAATCTAATTATCAAAATTATTATTATTTTATTCAATTAATTAAAATTCTATACTGAATTGAAAGCTTTTTGTTATACTCAACTTATTACCAATCAGATTATCAGAATCGCGACTCATTTTAAGCGAACAACATTTTTTAGTCTACTAACATGGTTTATCAGTACGTGGATCATATCAGTACGTGGATCACTTTTACCTCAATTTACAACTTCAAAACCATATTATTCAACAACAATTGAATCAATTGATTGAAACTATTAGGAATCTAATAATCTAGAATCTATTACATTACTAGAACAAGTTCTTGAATTATGACCTGGTTTTCCACACTTACTACAGCATCTACTAAAAAATGTTTCCCTATTAGAATTCGCTCTATTTTGATGCTCATTATGTAGAATCTGAATATCAACCTCTTACTGAAATAATATATCTATAACCTCTTGTCTAGTAAGTATTTCTCCTTGACATAATTGAGTCTTTTTTGTACATCAACGTTTGTTTAATGTCTCATTTGCTTTTCGAAATATACAGATTTCTATATTTAAAAGTTTATTCTTATATGCTAATCTCTCTATGCCTTTAGCTAAAGCTAGTACAGTTTCGAATATAGATATAGGAAAACTTGATTGATAACAATATATTCGAGATTTGATTAAAGTCGATTATGAAAGAGCTTCAGTTGGATTATGAGGTGTTTGAGAGACCCAAGAATCGATAGGTTCCGAGGGAGTGGATAAAGGGCTAGGCGTATGAATTCGAATATCTAATTTCGAGAGCACGGCTTGAGGGTCAAATGGTATTAGTCCTGCTCTTTGAAAGCCAGCTTTCATATTCTGAATTGTAATCGATTGTTGATATACAGCTTTGAAAGCTATAAAGAATTCAATCTTTGAGATATAATTGATATAAGCCTTGATAAATCCTTTAATCTGAGAACCATATAATCGTTTCAATATACTAAAGTATTCAATATCTAATGGCTGAGTTAAATGACTTGAATACAATAGTAATTTGAGGTATATAATATCATTTTCTGTACAGTATAATTGAAAAGATATCGATTCGTGGTTTTTATACCTATCCAATATTAGTATTTGATATTTGCCCGTTCTTCGATGGATTGTATGTTTATCGAAATGCTTTATCCATTCTAAACCCGTCTCATTATTCGTCCATCCATTGCTAGTAGGTTTAATAACACAATTTGCCGGCAGATCGGTTTCAGTATACCAATTAGAAAGGTGATATTGTCCTTGCACCACTAAATGGAGGTATAGTTTTACCCTCTCCATTACCACATGTAATCGCCATAGCCCATTCTCGATTACCTAGCTGTATTGCTTTGCTTCTGCTACGCCATTCAATATCAATTACAACCATTCCAGAGTATATTATACCCATCATAAAACCGGTTTCGTCGAAATTGTAAAAATCGCGATCCTGAATATTATATTTGGCCTGTATATTCGATACTAATCGAAACCATTCTTCAATAAGCTTGGGATCTTCGCAAAAAGCTCTTTGAAAATCATAAACACAATTGAAACACGTCTTTAATTCTATATGACACTTTACGAATCGATAAGCCCAGAGTTTTCCAATCTTTTTCGCATCTCTCGATTCAAGAATATAATTCGCTATATCTTCCACACTATTTAATTTAGATACAAACCCTCGATTAGTTATATCAATAATATATTGAATAAGCATTTCCTCTTCCATTTTTGTAATATTATGATTTTTTGATCGATATTCTGTACAAGAGATAGAACCATTCATTCTGTGGATAAGCGTTGTATATGGTATATTGTATAGCTTGGAAGCTTTTCGATAGCTTAATTTTTTGTCTTTTTGAATAGCTTCAATAGCTAAAAGTATCCGACCTTCTTTATTGTTCGATTGCATCGTAGATTGTTGATAAATCGCGTGTTGAAGTTGAAAGTTGTAAATTGAGGTAAAAGTGATCCATGTACTGATATGATCCACATACTGATAAACCACGTTATAGCTTATACTTATATATAGTAAGAATATTTAGAGACTACGCCTCCAAAAAGGAAGATCTAAAAGAATCGTCTTATTATATTATATAGAGAGTATAAGCTAGTGAATGAAAGAGAGTCGTCGAAATAGTTAATTAATTTCAAAATATAATAATATTATAATCAATTTTGAATATAAGATATTATCTTTTTTTAATAATAGAATTTTTAATAAAAAGACTTTTTAGTATTATAAAATATTATCTTGCTAACTAGTTAATACGGTATATCTTTTATCTTTCTCTATTCTCTATAAATATAATATTTTGTACGGTGATGTAATAACATTTGGTTTTAATATTTCTCTTTCTCTTTCTCTTTCTCAATCGATAAATCACTGTTCCCCGTTTTCCTAGCATACCCATACACCGGTATATCAGGTCTTATCAGATTCAAACCCTCTCCGATATCACCTTACCCGGTGAGCCTGAAAATACCCGAGTATACGACCAACAAGAAATAGTAAATCAGCTAACACAATACTACGAAATTCTCTCCAAAATTCTCTACTTCCCCTCCTCTTGCATAAAATATGCGCCCTACGATCCTCCCATCGATGTGGATCTCGTCAAAAGATATAGTCTTGAGCCACAAGTCCTTGAGCATCTCCACGTACTCCCTCCCGTACGTTGAACGCTATCGCAATGAAGATGAGTTTAATCTCGGTGGGAGTTTTGCCGACATAAGGAATCCGGAGGCTTTGGCACAGAGTCGAGCTCCGGGATATTGTTCTCTCGATGAAGGGTTTGATGATGAGAATGGAGAATACATGAGGTCGTGGGAGCTTTGCATCAATGAATGAGGAAATCATGGGACGATGATGTTTCTTGATACAAGAGATGGTGAGGGTTTTAAGCTGTCATCATTACATCTTATGATGTTGCGCCCCTTGTGTTACACAAGATTTTAAGCAATACTCAAAGTAACAAGTTACAACTCATTGCATCCAAAAGTGTTGACGCAAAGCTCTGATATTCGCTCATGTTCAAGCGGACTGCTACCACTATAATACTGACACTCTGGCCGCCGCGTTCCACTTCCCACCTCCTATGAACCCCTACCAAATATTTTTCGTCATGTTGCCCCTCAAACTCTCTTACCAGCCAACCCAACGATCAAAAACTATTTCCCTTCTCCCGTAATCCTCATTTCATCATCCACCAAATTTCACTAACCCAGAATCAGATCATATAACAATGACAGGTCAAGAATCAGGAGAGTGCGAAGATCCCGGCCTCTATGGGTTTCCAAGCCGCCGCGAGGGTCTTATCGCAATTCCCACGCCCACCTTCCTCATTACCACGTAGAGAACTCTTAGAAGACTACACCAGTAGTCTTGTGAAGCTTCAATGGATTCCGAGCTCTAGGGATCGGAAAATGCTACGGGAATGGGACGAAGAGGTATTGAACTCACATCTTACGTTAGACATATCACAAACGCCATAATTGAGATTAACAGAACAACGCACTAATGTGTTAGAAAAGGCCATTGCTAAACACGGGGGTTGAGAGGGAGAGAAGGGGAAACTGGTGAAGGCGTGGAGCAAACATTTTGAGGGAGATATTAGGAGGGAAGAAAGTAATTTGGAATGGTGAAGGTGAGAGGGGAAGAAAAAGTCTTGTAAGCTGGAGGAGGTTGAGGAGACAGAGGAGAAAATCATCGGGTAAAGGAAGAGATTGGAGAATGTGGAGAGACAGCCGATGACGATGGAGGAGGCTGTTAGGCCTTTGTAGATCGGAGATGGTGTGGCCTAAAATTTGTTGAATGTTTAGTTGTGCAGTGAAAGCTCATACAGTTGGGAGAAGGATACTGTCATTAATTTTCTTTGAACACTTTCATCTGAAGGGCCAGCTTACTATCTGCTCATCCGCCCACTCACCCACCCTCAAATCTCCTCTCCTCTCTACAACTTCACAATGTCTCTAGAATGCTCTATGAGCATATCCTATAAGCATATTCTATCAGCATACCCCAGAAAACTTCCTCACCCAAAGCCACCCCTCCAGTATCCAGTATCCAATCCTTCCCATCAAATCCCACAATACTAATATCCCTCCAGCACAAACAAAGGCTACAAATCCTACAATCTTAGCATTTTGTTTTATTTATACTCATCAAACCCCAGTAATTTCCACCGCTGCCAATCCATCCCAAGAAGATAGGACGATCATTCCTACCACCTAAGACTACCACCTAAGCACCAACTCCATCGCAGCTCTCTGCATATCATGATCTGAACCATGAAAGTTTTGCATAACTATCTTAGTAGTATTGAACACCTACATGTACTACTCTTAGATTCTGCAAAAAAACAAAAGAAAAGAAAAAGAGGATCGATATACCACCAAAGCCTAGAACCACATTCTTTCACCTTGGTTTTCGAGTTTTGACAGGACAAGAGATATATATGGAGATATGTAAGATATAATATATCAGGAGACTCGAGAAAATACTGTCTGTATACGAGATGATTTTGCTTTCCATCCCGAGAATTGGACTCAATCAATAATGGATACTGACTGGCAGGTTTCATTGACCGATATACTCGAGTAGTTTCATGAATAGATAAGAAAATCGAATAAATAGTAATGACCGACGTCGTCATTCAATTCAATACTCGTACATACTAACCTAGTCAATGAAAGAAGCTTATCCATCGTACAGGATGAATTGAAGCTTGGGAGATTTCGAGTGGGAACGGGTGCTAGATATATATATATGAAGAGTGGTTGCAGACAGAAGGAATACATCTATTTGGAAGATAAGTGTCGGTATATCATGCGAGAGTACCAACAATAAGAATAAGGGCTCGTATTTAGAAGATAAGATTACTATTTGGGGAGAGAGAACGTGCTTCATCTCATCACTAACCACCAACCACATTTCAATTCCCACTTGGACCACTTCCCAACTTCCCAGTTCTATTTCTTAGACAAACTTTATCCCGATCATTACTCGAGTATATATTGTGCGAATGAGTGAGTGGTCTGTTGGCGTGAGCGTGAGTGTGAGTGGAGATTGGCATGAGGGATGTAAGTAAATAAGTAAATAAGTAAGTAAGTGGGAATATGGTATGGAAAAGGTGAGAAATTGAAGTTGAACTTAAAATTAACGATGACGCAAAAAGAAAGAGCATATAACAAATAACATATTCGCCATATACAAAGCAGTGATATCTCTCTCTCGTGAATAGTAATAGTTATATAGAGTAACACTATACGAGTATTCATCCACCCCTGGACCCCCTCAGTTAATTTTCAGATTTTAATCTCATTTCAAACTTGACCATCAAGTCATCTCGCCGCAAGTCGATAAAACATTATACCTCTCTACTCTCTCGAACTCCCTCTCCAACCTACACATCATCAGTTATATGAAACTCCATCCCATCCCATCACATCCCTAGCCAACTTACCCCTCTTCACTCCTTTCTTCAAACTCCCGTCACTGAACCCGCAGCATTTTCGTTTCAAGAGATTTTCCTAGCAAAATACCGTCTTTGACTCACATCCACACACTCGCTTTTGGCGAGTTGTTTCTGCAATATTCACATTCTAATATTGCAGATAAGGATGCCTAACTAAAAGTGTCTTTCTAGTGTAAATGCTCATCTTGACTGATTTCGTGGTCAATGATAATGTGATCCATGTCACAGACAATGCTTCGTCCATCCAAAGGAAGGATCTTGACTTGTGGATCAGTTGAAATCCATCTTATGTACCCCCAGTTTCTCATTTCCGTGGGCCATGGATATGAATTTGAGAATGATTGTTGTTTAAATAGTAAGAGTGAACAGAAACTACCCCTTAATAGTTCAGGTTGGTCTTGGAGGGTACAATGGGACACAGACAGTAGTATTGTGTTTTCTGCCTTCTTACGATGTTATAAGCATTGATTTGAAAGCAGACTTGCGAGTAGAAATCACACGGCAATATTCATTCCTGACCAGCGGAACATCTGTAATGCCCATGAAGTATGGGAGAGATAACTTGGATCCTAATTAATCGGGAAAGAGGTCATGGCACTTCTAAGTGTAAAACTTCTCAAAAAGATTACAAAGTACGTAGAGTTTGTCTAGTGAAAACTTAAAAGAAAGAGAGATGTAATTTAATGCTGATTCTACTCGGACTGGTGAATTGCAGATCTTTCAACACAAAACGCACAATTTCTAAACCCGGGGCAAATAAATGAGTGGCTGGTCACCCCCACGAAGTACGCTCATACTGTCAAGGTTTAAGGAAAGAGATTAAACTTGGATGTTTTAATTTCTTGAACCCTCGAAGACCGGGAAGTCGAAACACTTGTTAGGGTTTAAAGAGAAGGATAAGACCATTGTATCCCTAGCCAAATTGACCTTTGTATGGAAGGTACTTGTAATTTCTCACTCGGGAATAAGGATAAGCTACTAACTGAGAAAATTAAGCACAATATATCTTGATAGATAGACGGATAGGTAGATGTGTCACGGGTGGATAGATGAATGATGGTAAATACAATTGGAGTTCTGACTTCGATCGTGAGGTGATTCATCTTTGTTGACTCTCCCAACATACATTTGCCATGTTATTAGATTCAAGGTTTGACGAACTCTGAGTGTGAAGGGTAGCAATAATGATGGTGGCTAACATCATAGTGCGTATCATTTGGAGGAGCAAGAAGCTTCAAAGCATCAGATATATGCACAAATCTAAACATATCAAGAAACCAGAAGAACTGTCGTAATTAGGACTCATACAGCAAGAATAATCCGATCGCGGAGCAGTGACGAGCACAACTATCCATTCATTTCAGTTCTCCACGCAATAACTAATCTTGGAAGATAAAGACATTGACACGTGCGGGTCACACTACATGAGCCACATGCGTGATAAGTTTATCGCATTGTACCGACCACGGTTATCAGATGCCTAATTGTAACATAGGACCAAATCGTCGCTGCTTCGATCGGAATAGATTGCATCAACGATATATATATACATGGTACATAGACAATGCAGTTGTGTTTCCATATCTATAATCGGCGATGATCTACCACTCCATTGCTTGCAACGGCTAATAAAATCATTACCGTCCGGTATATGAATGTAAAGATTGAAGTTGAAGAAAAGTTGAAGAAAATCATGCAGGATATGTAGCACAAAAGATGCGGACTAGAGGAGCTTCATCCAATACTTGAACTGGTGGTACATCAAGAGGTCGTATTTGGCCAAGAATCTGTATTGTTTGGCGAATGCGACTTTGGGCGGGGGGAGAGGGGTTATATGTAAGTATGGTGTGAAACTCTCTCATGATGGAGGTCTCGCCAGCCTTGATAGCTTGATAGCTGTATTATCATCTGGATTCGATCTGGCAGGATATCATGGATTAAATCGGGTAATCGGTAGATGGATGCTATACATGAAGGAGAACCGTCCCGTCTGCAATGCGACGGCCGTTGTTTTCTGTGGCGTGGGATATAACCGAGGTGGGATTGAATGTCCGGAAGAGCTGATGATGAAGCTGACGAAAGGGTTCAATTGTTGATATGCACCTGAAGTAAAAAGGGGTCGGATATCTTCAATAGCTGGGTGATATTTATAAATTTGGGGGAACATGTGGACTCTGTAGAGAGTGGTGTGTTGTAGAGTGAAAGTTTCTCAGGTGTTGTTGTTGTTCTTATCGCATCACAATCATGTCGAATCACTAGCCAGCTGTAAGTTCTAATTCATGTTTCAACCGAAAGAATCTAATCGAATTTATCAGGAGTAAAAAGGGGAAAGTAATTATGGATGGATCTAATGCTCAAAGTACCCACAGTGGAGCTCAACGGCGATAGATTTACCATGCATCAGTAACCTTAATCAGGGGTAAAATACCGGTAATTGACTTGTAGAAGTTTTCACCTTCTGGTTAATTGGACGGACTGATCTGAAGAGAATATATCTCCGAATCTTACTCAGACAGATGGAGGATCTGAGATCCGTTTACGAATGAACGAAACTGGTGAAGGAGAAGAGTCTTCCATCTTCCAGGAACGCCTAATATCTCCCAAAGACAATGAACCGACTTGTGTTGGTGTGGTGAAGCAAACCTTGGACTGTACGATGAAGAAACCCGGTTCCCCGGATTTATCATTCTGTACTATGAACTGTAAATGGTATCGCGGGCCCCCGCATCGACACGAGATCGTTTACCTAATGTGATAACTTCTGAGCGGTTGAAGATATTAATTAACATGAGGCTTTTCGACTGGCACTGCCATGTGTCCGGCGTATCGCTACTCCACTCACGATATACTAAATTATAAAGTCCTCGCCTCATCCGTGGCCATTACAAAAGGGCCCATGACTGTATTCTCCTTTTCTTTGCTAGCATCAGGCATGAAAGCTGTAACCTGAAATAACGTAGGCACGGTAGTATTGAGTTGCAAACGTATTATGAAGATTGAGCTGGCTCAATGACTCTTATTGCTCACCTCATCCCGTTCCCGAGTTGGGCGGAAGGTCAAGGCCCGTCCCATTCTCTGGTATGAGTCGTAAATAATTCAAGCTGCAAACCAAAATAGAAACGGTCTTTCCGTTGACTGTACCATACTTTGCCTACCGATGTCTTGTTCGCAACATGCAACGGAATATTGGAGATGGGGTGGTTGCAGACAGGCCAAGTAAGTTAGGAAGGCCAGGTCTAGAAGTTTTACGAGTTGACTTCCATGATTCCATCTCCTTGCGCACATTCCAGTCCTGTCTCTCCCCATTTCTAAATCAATCCAAGAGCAGACCCCACGTATAAGGCCGAATACAGTAAGACTCCAATCATACCTCCCTCAATCTCCCTCAATCATAACCCTTCCCCGAATTTTGACAAGTCATAACGTGGGGGTTTGTGTTTGTGTTGTTGAGATGTGGCAGCAACCGTGGATGGCATAAATCAATATCTAAAACAATCCTCGAAAGAAACCTAAAATCTAGCTACCAGGATAAGCTGAATCTAGAATTCGTTCTCATCAATACGAAATCGAAAGGCGACGAATTAAGAAAATTAAATAAAAAATCAAACCCTGTTTTAGATTGCAAACATTATCGATTGTAACACTCGGCTTTCGTGCAATGTTGCTTTCGCAGCTTTCCAGCTTCTGCCTAACGTTGAACGCTGACGCTCTCTCCTTATTTACTATCTGATTCGGTCAATACTCTTTCCACACCGCCATTCGAAAAGATGAGATGATAAAAACCTCGGAATCGGTAGTGAAGCATATTAATGAACCCATTTATAGGATATGATAACTGTCCTTGTACAAGTATTTCAGTACTGTATGATTACGCACATCCGGGTTTGCAAACGGAGATACACTGTAGTCTGCACGAAGCATTTTGCATTTTTACCGATAATCTTGGCGAGATGAAGGGGGTGTGTAAGACAAAAATAAAGCAAAAATTCAAACTCGCCATTTTCAGAATATAATGAAATGAATTCATAATTCATATCAGAACTTCACAATGTCGGCCCGTAATCTGAAGCCATAACCAACCTTTTCCATATAATACAAAGATATCCAGAGCAAAAGCAATAAAGTCCGAGCCAAGCCATGGGTTACTACTCTACTCGAGGTAGTACTTACGGGTTCGATGTTCCGGAAGCAACGAGTGAAAACAGAAATCGATCCAAACTCCACTTTCTCCAAGGTTTCTATCCGTATAATATGCCTGTCAACCCCACGAAATTCCATGCCTTCTCACATATGCAAGGGTACAACACTGTTGCAGTAGTAAGGCTGGAAACAGCTCAACAACACCACATAATCCGACATAATACATACAGGCCAAGGAACCGGGGATTATGCTTGAGATTGGATGAGATGCAATGAGATGCAACAAGATGATACAACGAATGCAGTATTTCTAGGGGTTTCCTTGTAATAGAATGATAAAGTTCAACAATTTGGAAGAAGTCCGGGGCACTCGGGTTCGATATGATTTATGCTAGTATGGTAGTAATACATCGGAGATATGTGATTATTACAATTAGGTTTGCTTCAATTTATTGCATTTCTTTGGTCGTTTTGCTGTGCGTCCGTTACTGGCTTTGATCAATAGTCGGTCTGATCTGAGGCATACGATCCATAACCCTGGTTTGAGAAATTCGAACATTCCTGGTCAAGACTGGGGTAAATTTTGAGGCGGCTTTCCGAAGGGATAAATGTCTTGAACTTATTTTCCTTGTGCTATGTTTGGTAAAGGGAATGGAATACCGGATATGATATGATTAGTTTAAAAAAGTGTGCATAAGACAGAAGTGAATATAAGATAAATTCATTCGTTTGCCCCCCCCCCTTTTGATTATTTTCGTTTGATTTATCATTTCACAGAATCTTTTCCTCTTCAAACATTCGTTGATTATTTGCCTCTCCTATTCTATCTCACTCAGCCTCATAATTCACACTATTTTTGCCTCATATCAAGCATCGTTCGTTGGAAAATCATCAAGTGTATCACCAACTCACGAAATCAATACATCCTTCCAGAAGGATCGTAAGCGCTTATCAACCTTCTCCCGTTACCCCATACAGAACCAACGTTTTCTGGTGCGTAGTAGCTGATTTCCCCCGTATTTCCAACCAACCCCCAAACTGACCCCAGACCCGTCAGCTCACATACATTCTGGGGTAGTACTAGAAAAAAAAACACATAAAGGTCCAAGGTCTCTCAACCTTTTCACCAAATCTAAGCCGCACCTTCATTTCAACCTTTCGACCTTCACATACACCCGTCGTCTCCATCAGACTTCATCATATACCAATACTTCTTGAGTCAAAGTTTGATACAAGTCAAACACATACAACAATCAACATGCCTTCTCAATCATCAACCACCACAATGGCCGCACCCGTTCCTCGTCGCCGTCTATCTCCACTTCTTACCTCCTCCACCTTTGGCGAAGACGTCAGTTTCTATCTTGACACCGTCAAAGCCAACAACCTCAAAAATAAAGCCCCATATGCCTTCCACGAGAATGAGTACGCTCCACCAGCTCCACCGCCACCTTCTCCAATCAACTTTCCTGCCGAGAGCTGGAGTACCGCTTGTCGAAGATAGGTTCTCCTTTCTTCACTAGCACATACACTTGAGGCGAGGGGAGCGGGGAGCGGGGTTGCATGAGAGGAGTTTACTTCAGCGCGCATGTAATTGTGTGGGAATGAGGATACATATCTTCCATGTATCTTCTTCAACAAACATGATTACCCACGGCATTTTCATTTCAGTTAACTTCGTCGCGTTTGGAATTTTGACATCGGTGTCATCATACAATATACAACAAGCAACGGTTTCTTTCCATTCATTTATGCATGGCAAGAATGGATGGGCTCGTCATATGGTAGTTCGCGCTCATCGTGGAAACACTTGATACTTCACGAGACACTCTACACACCGTCTTCATTCATTTCATCTCAGCAACAGCTACAGCTACAGAACCATGGATGGGATATCGCTCACGCACGCATTGGGATTTTCATCAGGAGTCATAAAAAATGGGAGGCTATTATAATGGTTTGATTCATTTCTTGGGTAATTTGCAGGATATGATATTTTAGTTATTGGGATTTGTTTCTTTGGGTCTGCTTCGCGCTGCTGGCATGAGCGTTTGTATATCTCAGGGAGTAAGGGATGGAATGGGATTGGGATCTATGGAATGAGAGGGCACTTTATATTTATAGAGGTTTTCTTTTATCAGGTAGGTTATGAATGAAAGCTATGATTTTTTCACGATTTGAGGTATCTTACTTAAATTTGAAATTTTGTGCGTGACTGAATTCCTGAGATGGAGAGCTCCACATATTTCGCATCACAATTCTCACATATCGAATACCAAGTAATCTACTCGTAATAACTCCTCACCTACCCCAACACATCCTCAATATCTTCCCTCAACAAACAAACAAACAAACAAACAAACTACCCCAATGTCTCACCCCCACTATCTGCATATCTGGGGGAAGCAAGGAATGCCTGTATCCACTCAGAGCTGCAGCCGAAGATTCCAACATGAGATCTAGATTCCATGATTTTTATTACAATACTTTTTCATAATGGCTTGATAATGGCTTGATCATGGCTTGATATTGATATCATAAATATGTACGCTAGCAACAGGATCCGAAAAAAAAACAACGATATGCATACCGAGCCGGGTTCGGTTCGGGAAAGAGTCAAATGGGAATGCGGATGCGGATATTTATTTGGATTTGTTTGCTTTTTGGGAGGGGATTGTGTTCATTCATTTCAAGGGATGGCGGAATATTCCCTTTTTTGATGTCTTCTTGTGGTATTACTGAGGAAGATCAAATGAGATTGATATATTACCCGTATAGGTATTAGATGTTCGTCATATTGCGACTTAACCACAATAGGCAAATCCAATCTTGCAGGAAACGTCTAAACCAGAAAGTGGGGGAGATAGCGACTGTCAATACACGTGATGGTGGGGCATACAACAGGAAGGACAAGCCAAGAAGCTTATCTCTCCTCAATCTCGAGCTCTCCAACAGAACATCCTACATATATACCATTGAAACAATCTCGTACGTCCATCATGACGGCCACAAATGAGATCCCAGGTCAAGCCGGACTCCCAACTCCCAATTCTACCAAATCTTTCTGGCATCGTGAACCTTCGAAGATTCTGCAAGGTCACAGGACCACCGAGGAACTTCCTTCGAGGGCAGATGTGGTTATTATTGGGAGTGGGATTGCGGGTAGTTCGGCAGCGCACTGGTTGAGAGAACATGCAGAGGGTAAACATCTTAATGTAGTGATGTTGGAGGCGAGGGAGGCATGTTGGGGAGCGACGGGGAGAGTGAGTTGAGTTTCATTATTAGCTATAATATAATATAATCTTCTTGATTAAGTAGCTAATCAAGATCTATAAACTCAGAATGGAGGTCACTGCCAACCATTAGTCTATGCTTCACCGCCCGAGGTCGGAGCGTTTGAAGTGAGGAATTATGAGGATATCAAATCTTTCGTGGAGAAAAATGATATTCAATGTGAATGGAGATCACTATCCAGTTGTCATTCTTATATGTCGGAAGATCTTTTTGAACATGCTGTTAAAGATACAAAGTCGCTCAAGGTTTCAGACCCAAAGTTGGGTGACTTGGTAACCATCATCACCAAAAGCTCCACCAACCCTTCGTTGTCCGACCTCCGAATCCCTACTGCAGCCGGCGCAATCATAACCTCAAAAGCTGCTTCTCTATGGCCATATAAATTAGTATCTTGGATCCTAGAAGATCTAATTGCCAAGAATAAGTCCCTCGATTCCCCCAAATTCAACCTCCAAACCTCAACACCCGTAACTCATCTTCAAAAATCCTCTTTGGAATGGATCATCCACACACCTCGCGGACAACTTTCAACTCCCAAAGTTCTCCTCGCAACCAACGCCTACACATCTCATCTCCTCCCATCATTCACCGATCTCATCGTCCCCGTCCGCGGAGAAATGTCTTCACTTCTCCCTCCATCCTCCATGTCCCCCACTACCGATTCTTCCCGCGAACCCCTAGAATACTCCTACAGTATCATGGGCCACGCATCCCAAAACATCAATCGCGACGACTATCTAGTCCAACGTCCCTTCTGCACCCTTTCTTCTTCCTCTTCCTCCCCAAAAGCATCCGGAGGCGAACTAATGTTCGGCGGAGGTCGCGAATTTGCATCGCAAGCCGGCATGGGCGTCTTCGACGATTCCTCCATCGATCTCCCCGCAGCAGCCTATCTCCGTCGCTCACTCCCTCTTGCCCTCAATCTACACAATGATCACGAAGAACTAAAAGCTTCGTTTGAATGGAGCGGCATAATGGGATTTAGCAGGGATAATTTCCCGTGGGTAGGGAGTGTAGGAGAGGAGTTAGGGGGAGGGGACGGCTTATATGTTTGTGCTGGGTTCACGGGGCATGGAATGCCAACGGCTAGGTTGAGTGCTAAAGCGGTGGTGGGGTTAATAATGGGGGAGGCGGTCGAAGAGCTGGATTTACCGGGGAGATATGTGTTGAGTATGGAGAGGGTGGAGAGCGCTAGAGCGTTGGATACGGTTATGGTTGCTGATGAGAAGGGGGAATATTTTTGAGGGGTGAGCTTGGTGAGCCTGGTGAGGATGGTGAGGATCGATATGTTATTAAATAGGTGAGGTACTCGTATATACAAACTGCAAATTCTGACAGCATCATCATCTCATTTATTCCGTCTCGTTTACTTGAGTATCTTTACATGCTTCTATTGCTGTCATTCCTATATTCCTACTATCCAATGACATCAGACAAACCTATACATACCAACCCCAAATCTTCACCGCAATCCACAATCCACAATTCAAGGATGTGGATGTAGATATGGATGTGGATATGGATATGGATGAGAACGGGGAGGATGAAGTATCGTCTCATTCTTATTAGTTATCAATACTGCAGTAGCACTGTAGCAGTGTTATTGTTATTGTTGTTGTTGTTGTTGTTATTGTTGTTAACGACTCGAGTATATTTGTTGTTATGTCTGGAAGGTTTGGGAGTTCATTTGAGTGTAATATGATTTTGTTAATTTCTATTTTGATTTTTGTTGTTTTTAAATGAGATGATATATTTACTATCTCATTTCATTATCATATCACTCCAACTCCAACACCAACCATCTAGCTATTCATTTCACATCTCAATCATTAACATCGCTTATTCTTATTCTTATTCTTATTCATATTGCCATGCCCATACCAAATTTTATGACTACTGCGAGATGAGAAGCCTCAACTTCCAAGCCGAGAATTATCCAAATCAACGATTTGTTTGATATTCTAGAAAGCTCAAGGAATTGGCGAACTTATACAAACTTATACGAAATTACACAAGAGCTAGGGAGATATACAAGTCTCTTCTCTTAACGAATTATTAAATCGTTAGGAGTAAGATGATTATGATTATGATTATGATTATACTATAGAGACTAAGATAAGGAGTGAACAAGACAAAAACAAGAGCTTGAGCATTGCAGAATCTCTCCTATCCAATTCAATATCCAAATTTCCCACATCTAAGATTTCAAGATCTAGATTACATTCATAATTTCATATAAATAGCCCTCCATATTCTCCTTTTAAATCCATTCAAGCCATGGTTTATATACAACTAGATATACATTACTATGCGCCTGTCCAGTTCTGTATACATGAGCCGAGCTTGAGAATGTCAAGATCAAGACTAGAGAAGGTGTTATACTGCGCATTGTAGGAAATATAAAAGTATTATACTATCTCATCATTCCTCTACCTCTTTTCCCGCTGTTGTTTTTACATATTGTTATTATTATACTCGAGTATAATATCACTGTCTCATATCATTTTTAATTTCTCGCTATTCAATAAATAAATAAATAAATAACAATTTCATAATATTAACGGTGATAATAATGATGATAATAACATATATACTATATAACTCTCTTGCCCCCCCTAATTCCCCTCCTCCCCCCGTAAAACACACTACTTCAATCCCCATTCCCCAATCCCCAAACCCCAAACCCCATCCCCTAACATCTCTTCCAAATTCCAATTCCCAGACGTCCACCAGCTAGCGAATTGTTATACTGTATGACAGTATGAGTATTAAAGATACTGGTTTAATCACTACTTATCACTCTTACCCTTATACTGTATACCCCCTCCATACCCTATAATTCAAGTTTCCCTCCTTTCCCTCCTTTCCTTCTAGAAACACCCGATTCATCCCCATTCTCACGTCCCTCATCACCAATTTAACCCCTATAAAATCTCCTCCTTTTTTCCTTCCTCTCTTCCAGGTCCACCCAATCTCCCTCTCTTCTTCATTTTCTTTTCTTTTTCATAACCATAACCACACAATACCCAAATATCAGCAACGCCATCCTCCATCTCCCATCTCCCCCCATCCCAATAACATCCACAGCCAAGATCCAATCCACTTTCCTCTCTTTTTTTCCTCTCCTCCTTTTCTCTCTCAAATTCCTCTCCCAAATTCCTCCCCCAAGTTCCTCTCCAAAGTTCCGTTTGCCGTTTGCCGTTTATTACTTAAAGAATTTTTTTGGTGTACAGGTAGGTAGGTAGGTAGGTAGGTAGGTGATTAATTAATTGGTTGCTTGTAAATATCTGGATGAAAATGATAGGAAGACAGGAAGATAGGAAGGGGAAGGGAAAGATAGGGAGGAAAGATCTTGTTGATGTTATTGTTGTTGCATGATATAGATGGTATAGTGTTGATGGACAGTGTTGATGAATATTGAATAGCATGATGGGATGTTGAGTATGTATTGAATGAGGACAGAGGAATTCTTCGATTCAGTATGTCAGTATCATCACATCAGGAACATCACTTCAAAAACTCCATTGAGTATTCCATGATGTCTCATTTAATTGGTATAATTAGCTAAAAGAAACCTTTAATCTCCCATGTGCGCTATGTACCCCATTTCATTTTATGTACCTCGCCTCTCCCTCTCTCGTCAAAGCCCAATTTCTAGCATTAAGGTCCTTCGCGGGCTGATCCGGGTTGAAGACATTGTCAGGTGGGGAGTTTGGCTGGGGCGGCACATCTGTTAAACCATAACGCAGGTGTCCTAAGGGGGACTCACTCCCTTCCTTCGCTGTAATTTCTTTCCACTTCCCAACACCCAGTATCCCTTCCCGCCTTTCTCAAAATTTCACTTGCACCGCCCAACCCATCAATGCAGGCAAGCAAGCAAATAAGCAAGCAAGTATCCCACCCCACACTTAACATCATAAATGCAAATGCAAATGCAAATGCAATAAAACCAGACCCATACCATCCCGGAACATGAAATCCCAGTCCAATCCCAATGCCCGTAACCCGAACACAAGTCCCAAACGCCAACAATTATCTTAGTTGCATGCAAGCAAGCATACAAATAAGTCGTGAGCAACAAAATAGTAAGCCTCCCATGCACCAGTGATGCCATGCCCATGCCAATCCAGGCTCTAGTAAGTTTCGTTTCGTGCGTATAGTTTTGAAGAAAGAAGAAAGAAGAAAGAAGAAGAAAAAGGGAAGGAAAGCAGAGAAGCATCCTTCCTCGCTATAAAAAGCCCTGCGGCCTATGCTGTTTGTCGTTGAGTTGAGTTTTGCCAATGCAAGGTGAAAAGTAGAAGATCAGATTTGAAAGTATTTCGTTATGTTGAGAGACGAAGACCCTGGCGATCAGAAGAAGAAAGCATGTGCAGATGCTGTATCGTATATCGACGGCTGTTTTGTTTTGAAATGTTGAGAAGTCCGTCCCTTGGAAGGCAATAGAACGGAATGTAATCAACCATAAGTATCGTATAACCCTCTCAGAGTTCCCGATAATCACTTGGTCTCGCTCTTCTCTGTCTCCCCACATGCCTATGTGGGTTAACAGGCTTTCTGAAATACGCGTTGTCCTCTTCATTCGGCAGGGGCTCCGCAAAAATCGTCTTTTGTTGATTAGGGAAGCCACCCGCCGCACCATTCGACATGCCCACTGCTTTACCCATCCCATTCATCGGTGGAATGTTTCCGTTCATCATTGGATTCATATTGCCGAAGGCGTTTGCATTATTGAACATAGGCATATTATTCATACCCGGGAAACCCATACCCATCATGGGGTTCATGTTCATCATTGGATTCATACCACCCATGCCGAAATTGTTCATCATGTTCATGTTGGGCATGCCGTTGTTGTAGCCATTTGCGTTTCCGTAAAATTGTGGTTGCATGTTGTTCATGTTTGGGTAGCCGTTCATACCATTCATCATGTTCTGTTGTTGTGGATTCATGGCAGCTTCTTTTTGACGCATAGCCTTGGGTCCTTTAGGAATCTTAGGGTTCTCGAGTAATTCATCCGCAGGTCGCTTTTTACCTTGTGGTCCTGAAGGTGCACCAAGAATACCGACGACGGGTGTAGTTGACTTTCCTTGCTTAGGACTACCTTTCATGACCTTAGACATCTCAGGTGACTTGAGACTAGGTGACTGTTTTGGCGTGGGTGATTTAGCTTTGCCTGCAAGTGTTGATGCTTTGGTTGTAGGTGGCGTTCTGGCGGCTTCGGGCTTTACGCTAGGACTTTTAGCTCTCTGTTCCTCTTTTTCTTTCTTGGCAGCTGTATCTTTCTCCTCCAAATACGTCTTGATCTTTGCAGTCATCTCATCATCAGGCTTCAGATCATCAATCAATACTCCATCAGTCTGACATCCTGGACATGTAAAATCGCTTTCGATAAGAGCATTAGTAATGCAGTCATTGCAATACGTCTTCTCACAACAGGGCGTCTTCATTGGATCTATGAATATTCTCATGTCGAGCGCGCATTCCAATCCTCTATCCCTCAACTCTTTATCTCCTAAAGCAGCAGCTTTCTGAGCAGCAGCAGAAGACTTGGTCTTAGCTTGAAACTGTTCCCACGATGCTTTATCAGGCTCAGCAATGACAAATTCTCCCTCAGCATTTACCATCACACCAGATGGGGCCTTCGTATCATCTAATGTACCATCATTGCTCAACTGCACTGGCTTCTCTACAGTCTTTAAGAAAGATCTTGGAATACCAGTTGTACGCTTGATCCGTGCCTTGTTATCGAAATTTGGGTCATCATTCGTAGGACAGACTTGGATCCAATGTCCTTTCTCGCCACATCGATAACAAATGTAACCAGTTGGTGGTTCATGATCCGGAACGTTTGGTGGTGGTTGGCCTTTCTTGCCACCTGGTCGGAAGACTGGTGTTTGACTAGAGACTTGTAAGAAAACGTTGCTGGATTACATAGGAATGAATAACTTACTTGGCCATTTCTTCTTGTTGTGCCGTCCATTGATCACTTTGAGCTTGAAACATAGCTGCCATCTTTTGCTCCTCAGTCATCGCACTGTTCATTTGTGCTAGCCCTTGTGTAGATGCAATAGCCTTTGCATTTGCCTGCTTCCCTTGTTCTTTTCGCGATGAATTCTTCTGTTTTATCGGCATCTGCCCTGACATGTATCTTGCGGCTCTTCCCGCTCCCTGCTTGATAGGAGGTAGTCGACGAGCGATAATCGAAGTTGATCGTGGAATAATGGTAGTATCGTCATCATATTCTGTCTTGGTCAGAATCAATTCAGGTCTGGGATACACAATATGCTTACCTTCATTTCCTTCTTCATTATAAATGGCGAGATCGAAATCGGTTCCGTCACCTAATCCACTCTTGATGATGATATCACGCTTGAGTTCAAATACAGAGATACCAGTACCATCAAATTCGACTCTAGAGGGTTCCTTCTGGGACTTGAATTTGAAGAACACTGAGGACGTCATGATTGCTATTGGTCAAGTTGATCAAAAAGTTGAAGTTGTAAAGGAAGTTGAAGATCCTTGAATTGAGAATTTCCGACTTCGATCTTGTGTACAGAGGAACAAACTACTCTTCTGATGCACTCAATAATATCAAGCAATTGCTTGAGAAAATGTTAATACGGTGGAATAGGGAAGGATGGAAGGGAGGTTTCGTGAATGCGACCGGTGCAATATCAAGATTCTTCTCTTTTTTTTTCCGTTCAAGGGAACGAGGTGAAATCAAATCTGATTGCGATCACTAGAGATAACTCTGGCGACACAGAAAAAGCTCTCTGAAAAGGA
Organism: Sclerotinia borealis F-4128; assembly: GCA_000503235.1. NCBI lineage: Eukaryota > Fungi > Ascomycota > Leotiomycetes > Helotiales > Sclerotiniaceae > Sclerotinia > Sclerotinia borealis. The sequence goes on from KI628748.1 coordinate 21,177, forward strand.
AATGATTGTACAAGATTGCAGTAATACTGCTATTGTGATGATTTTTCTTTGAAGTCTGCTGCTTTCCTCCACACGACCAAATAATTGCAACCACCAAGATGATCCACTCTTGTTCTCTCTTCTTTGTATGATTCTTTCCTCCAAGTAATTATTTCCTTCCGCGATTTCTTCCCAACAGTATTATCTTTTCGATATTGTAATTCTTTTGATGCAGATGGATGGTAAAGATGTTATCGGGACGAATTCGTTGTCGTTGAATTGTGGTGGAAAGAAGTTGTGGATGGCTTTTGAAGATGAAGTGGAAAGAAAGATTTAAGGGCGAAAGGTGACAAACCCTTTGTACTGACCCTGATTACCTAATTAGATCTTCAGACGCTACCTCTAATACGGCCTTGTTCCGCCATGAGCACGTGATGATAAGCTAAGCGAGACTTGGCGATCGCAATCACAATTTAATGGCGAAGTGTGAATGATGAGAAAGAAAGAATTGGGTAGGTACTTCTCCTCAAAACTACAGCATATTATAATAAAGAGACCTTGCATTCTTCAAACAGACATAACTGGGCTATATCGCACGCATATATGAACCTCAATACCGAAATTTCGAAAACTGCATTTAGCTAGACCTTCTTTGGTTGGTTTTCTACAGACAGGACAATCGAAATTACAAATATCAGCACGAATAAAAGTCACAACCTCTACTGGAGTATACTTTAATACTTAGTTACATGACAGACTTGGGAGTACAACCGTTGATTCAGAAAACACAACAAGATGATGAAAGTCGACATTTGACCAAGCATCTGCTTCCGTCCAAAGTTTCTCCTCAAGTGTGACTTTACCTGTCCACGGTAGAGTCAATAGAGATAGGTATCGCAGTCGTAGTGTCTCGTAAAGAAGAGTGCAATAGAACCGTACTCATACCTTTGACGAGTTGACGTCCATTGTTCACACCTACCAGCTATTCTTCTTCCATTCTGAGTTTCATCATACTCAACTCTTCTTTGACTGAATATTTCAGCTATCTGGCTAGCTGTGGACAGAAGGAGCGCGAAAGTTCAGTATTATCTAGACAACACGAAAGTTCAATGGATTCAATTTATTGTTCTGAGCAGATATTTATTGACCAGAGGCTTGATTGATGGCATTTGCTTGCTATCAACAGGCGAGATTTCGAGCCGAAGGGTAGTCACGTTGCAGCTATAGACACAGAAGAAATATGTTTTGGTAGGTTGCTGCTACTATCTGATCGCACCGAGGAAGGGGTCGGTCTAATATTTGATGCCATCACAGTGCGGCAACTCTTCAACGCCAAGCCGGTTGAAATATACTGCGGTTTGTTTCCTAACACGACGATAATTTTAAGAATGTGCCTTACAAGGCGGGCGGGAACATGACTCTCCGACAGCTTGTTCTGCTAAGGTAAGAGATCGTCTTCACGGTTTGCGAGGGGAACAATTGCTTCACCCTTAAAGCCGAAGGCGAGGGCCATCACGCGCGGGAGCTAGTTGCTCATCGTCAAGCTTTCTGTAACTCCTCTCTGCTCCCACAAGACATACCTAGGGGATTCTGTTCTGCTAGTTGCAGAAGTATTTCGGATTGCATTGACGAAAGCAAGGTGAATTTGTTAGCGCGACATGAGGAGACTTGGTACAACCGGTGAGATTTCGATATCAGGGGTAATAGAAGTGTGTGATATACACGAAAGGAAAAAAGAAGATGTAATTATTGGTAAAATGGTCCACTTATTTTGTTCGATTTCGGCTCCTCAAATCTTTCTACTTCTACTCCCTGCTTGCACCAACTTCCGCCCACCACCCGCCACCTGCCACACTCCACCGATGAAATCTCATCAATCGACCACTAATATCATGGCATTCGGTCGAAATATGCCCATCTTCCAATGGTGCGAACGGTTTTGGAAACCCAGGATCAATTTTCACCGGCTCTCCCAGACTTTCCAGGAACGTATATCTTCTCTTCATTCTCTCCGCCTTTCTCTCCGCTATTATCTTTAGATCCGCCCTCCACCCTTTCCACCAAATCCAATTTTGTCGATTCTCCCATTCTAGAGTACCAGGCGTCGCTTCTCGCATGGCTCTTCTCTTCTCTGTGCTACAGTCGATGCAAAGCTTAGTGCAGCCGATTTTATGGTTTTGCTTCACACACCAGACCTGCAAAGCCTCCGCCCTACATCTGAGAGCACAATATCTAGCCATCTCTTTTCATTCGATGGATCTAGTATCCTTGAAGCAGGATCTGATCTGCTTAGCGACTGTGGAGTATTGGACGGTCGAATATTCGCACATTCTTTCGGCCCACAAAGGGGAAGGTTTGTGGTTGATTGTTAAACGAGGAATTCGAACTGGTCGTAAATGATCGTTAACAATGCGGTCGGATGTCTATCTCTTCGAGAGGTACAACCTTTGAGTTGGCTTATTTTGCCACTCCAGTTTCGTGTAGTGCTGGTGTTCTTGGCAATCGGTATTTGTGCCAGCAACTTAAGATCAACGACGAATTTGAGAGTTTGTGTAGTTCACGAGAATACTTTAGCACGAGCTTTCGATGCGATTTGAAAACACAATGTTCTTTGAGAAAAAGCTTGAGGCAAGCATCAAAGAGTAACAACCCTGGTATCGTAATATGTTTCAAAATAAAATGACGAAAATTTTCGGAAATTCACCACTGTGTTCAGCCACATCAAACAGAGATTACCTGCCGAAGTCTTTCATTGGCATCCGAAATTGCACAAATGAGTTAATTTTGATTTATCCCACAACTCAACTGTTCCATCTCAGCATAACCCCCAAAAATAACTCTTCAACCATTTTCCATTTGAATATCGGCGGATAACTGTTCACTTATCGTTATTTGGAGTGAGAGCAACCTCGAGATCTTCCTCGACAATTGTGATAACATGAGAAATTAAGAATGGCTCAAAGATACCATGGCCCAGATCTTATTCTGCAGCTCAATGGCAAGACCGTGGAAATCTCGTTGTTGTCTGCTGGGTTCTGTCGACTTAGAGATTCAAGGTTTAGCAATGCGGGATTGTAAACCAACGGAGGAAAATCATTCGCAGAAGGCGGATGCTGATATTGTCGGGTTTCAAACCCAATCCATCTTCTGCATGGTTGGAATCATGCTTATGTATACACTCTGGTAAGAGGAGTGACAACGCTTCCCACCTCCTTAACAGCTTCTCGAGCTGCTTTCTCACAAGCTGCCTTTTGGTTGGGAGCCGATTCGGAAAATCATCCTTCATATCAATGCAGATATTCTTCTTCGGACGAAACACGTGTTGATGCTTCTGAGCCGGTTTTGCTCAACGAAGTTCCTTTTATTGTTGAAGCGACTGAGAATGGTTACCAGAGGAAAGCCAGAAAGACAGATGTTTTCAAGACACACAAATGGTATTGAAACGTTTCTTTTGGACGAGTGTGAGGGTGAATCTCTTCAGATTCCTCCAAGCGGGTTTGTGATAGGGGATCTTCGAAAGATACTGTGATATCTGCATCGGCCAACCAAGGTCGCCTTGGTGGCGGAAACGGTGTAAATCTGTAAAGGGAGCAAGTGGATGCTTGGCAAGGGCGTAAACGACAGAAAGTCAACGCCATTTACACCCCCCGAATGAGTTCTCAAAATTCCAGTCCTCCAAAATTAACACTCGCCCTCAAAAAACTCTCACTTCTCGATCTGGTACTATTTCCCCTGTATCGTTGAGAAACACTCCCTCTTTCCATTCCGGATAAGCTTCTGTCGTACCGTTGGTCTGCGAACCAGCGGTCATAGTTCCTAAGAACTGAGATAGACATGCTGTGGTAAGAGGACAGGTTCTGGGTGTAAGTTGTGGTGTGGTGGTCTGCATAGATGTCTCAATCGTGATTTTGGTAGCAGCAGAACCCCTGGCGGAGGTTGATGCGAGTCTCTTAGCCGTAAACAGATCTTATCCACAAGCAAAATAGTCACCAGAGTTATCGACAAAGAAAAATGACTGGATACTGTTGGCACTGGTAGAGGAGAGGAGTTGTGGCCGCCGGTACACCCACTCATGCCATTCATACCATTCATGTAGTATCGGTATACCATTGCCGGTATACCATTTACAATAAACATACAAGACGGACCAGTCAAAGGAAGACCGGCGTACTTTATCATCTTGTGTCGCCCTTTTCCACCCAGGATTCAGGAGCGATCCGATTTCGGCACTGCATGTGTAGGTCAGCACGCTGGCAGACATCATACTCATCTCAGACAAGATCTGCCATTTGATCTTTGCTGATCCAGTCATGTAACCGTTTGTAGTTCGACATTCCCTCAATAAGGATGGTCCAGCAGCACGATAAATGGCTCCGTCAACATCTCCTCCACGAGAAGATGTTTTGTTGGCAGTATTGATACTAGTGTCAACCTCGCGATGACCTTATCAATAGGTTTTGCAGTGTAGGAATTTGCACAGTCTCCTATGCTTAGCGACCTCCTTGCTTGTGTGAGGTGCCATCCTCGTCGTTCGTTCCAATTTTTGGTAACAATTGTGTCGGCTAGGTCTATGTCCGCAATGGCAGGCTCTAAAATCAGTGGCGGCGCCGCTGGGCCCTGAACGTAGTAATACCTCCTGTTACAGGTTTTCGATGTGCTCCTGCCTGTTTTGGCAAGAATTGGGAAATGATTGAGTTGAATTCGTTAAAGTTTGGGTAAACCCGTCGTCGTGAGTTCTGTCCTGGATCCAGATTCACTCTTGTTTGCGGTGTGAGGCCTCACTGGATGGAGCTCTGTTTACCATTGTAGATATGACATCTCTTTTCAGACGAAATACTCCTCTTGATAGAGTTGGCAAATGTACTGGAGCTCGCAACGGCTACAAGCTGCATGGTGGTGCTAGATGCAAACAAATGGAAAATATGTCCGTATGGAAATGTGTGAGAATTGAAGATGCGGAGGTTTCTTACCGAAACTTCCTTCCATTTTGTGGCTACCAATATTGAAAGCTTTAGTCTTCAGCCATTATGACGCAGCGAAGATGATAGCTGTTCAAGCTTGGGAGCACGGGAGAACGGGACAACAGCAGAACGATAGCTCATGAAGGCACCACCAGAATAGAAGTTGCACGCCTAAGCGGCCATGGGTAACCGTTTTTTATTGCTATATATCTACACTAACTACTATGAAGCAAATACGTTGGAATGGTGTGGTGAAGTACAAGACCAATGTTGAAATTCGTCTGGCGTCATTTAAAAAAGAGACCGAGATCTTCTTTCCAGTAGATTCGTACAACTCAGCAGATTGGTCTCCCAATTCTTGGTTGGTATCAAAGATGATAGTGATATAACACCAGCTTCGACACAAGCACGTGTCATGTGATTTCCCAGACCTCGAGTGTTCTGCTTTCCTTCAACCTGACTGAACAAGCCCGCTATCTTCGTCATCAAGTTGATGATCAGAACCTAAGCCGGTTGCGTCCGGGTCGCTCTCAGCCAATGCCGTAAAAAAGCTTTAAGAAATAGTCGTTTTAAAAGGACCATGAATCTTTTAAAAAATCGATGGTTGTTGAAGTCTTTCCGCTCCTGCTGGGCTCAACAGCAATGAGCCCCTCAAAGCTTTCGTACTTGATAAAAGACACAAAAGTCAAGAACTGTCATGTTGAGCCAACCACCCTCTCTACCTGCGAGCCCATTTATAACCAGACCCATCGACAAGCCTGGACACCATTTTGATTTGTGTCTGTTAGCAATTTCGGGTATGCTGGCCCTTTGAATGCGTTTTTCAGCTTCGCTGAGCTCCTCCTCAAAAGACTCATGGTAGTTGCAAATGGTATACGAGGCTGGAATGTTTGGCTAGAAAATTGCAACTACCATGAGTCTTCGGAGGCACTGTCAGTGTAAAAAAAGCATGAGAACAAAGCCATCTCGAGACAGAAATCTTGTCTCGCTGTCGCACGTAATCTCCCCTCCGGAATTTTCGAGTCTGCTCGAGCCGAGAGTCAACCACCAAGACATTCGCTACCTATCTACCCGAGTACCATCTTTTGGAACAGGCAATCTCATCTCCCGAACTCCTGCCTGCTTCAGTTTGGGCAAATTTGGCCATTTTGCTCTTTCAGACAACTTTTTGTCTAAGCTTGGATGTCCCCAAATGGTCTTTTGAGCAAGCACTCCAGATAATCTATCACTGGAGATCTTTCCTCCAAACTCTCGCTGTGCCTTTACACCATCATAGGTCGAAGACAGAGTACATATTCGTGAATAAACTCATCTGTTAAGACTCGGAGTGCCAGCCTTCTTGAGGTTGGCTCTCTTCCAAAGACTCATAGTAGTTGTCCCATCTCAAGACATGCGTCTCGCCATACTTATCCGAGGTCAGTTTCATGGACATAAACCAAAATCCAGTACGAGAAGATCCATTACCAGATCCACCCCAGAAGTGAGTGCCAGCTGGAATCTTCTAAACGCCCACCTACAGCGTTGCACCTTGGTATGCCCGGGGGGAGGCGTCCCTGTTCGAGTGTCATCTTAACGTTGAAGCCCAGATTGGTATCGAGTCCATATTAGCAATGGCAAGCACTGCCGCTGAGTCCTAAGTCCTGACTTAGTAATATCTCTCGTTACAGGTTCTCGAGTGAGATTGACTGAATTTCGATCGACATCTAGGATGTTCAGAGAGATGGTCACTTCAAATTCCATCTTCTGACCGGCTTCTCTTCTTTCTCCATTGATTGCTATGGTCGTTGTTGCAGACGAAAATCCAAGATGATCCACCATAAAGTCGAGATGGAGCGTGGTGGCACGGAGCTACGAGGATCATTGGCCACAAGACCATGTATGTCTCTTCCAGCTCCAGACGACCATCCATAAACTATGCAATACCTCGGCTTGTAGAACAGGCTCTCTCTTTTGATCTCACCATTCACTGACTCGAGTAATGGAAGCTCTCAGACGATTCTTGCGACATTCTGGAAGTTGTCGCGAAAGTTCTGCACTGGGAGTCAAAAGTGGCGAATCATCTCAAATTATCCGCGGTGCTTCAAGGCACCAACATAGTTAAGTGGTAACTCTTGACCTGATTTATTGTGAAGGATGTGACCACCCTGAGATGGACACCCAATCAATGCTAGTAGCTGGTTCCTGTCGAAGTTTCACTCAGGATAGCAGTGTTGCTTTGTGAGAAACGGCGCAGAAAGTTCTAGGCGAGGGCTGCTGCTATTCGACTTGGCTGAACGTTGTCTTGAGAGAGCTGAGACATGAGATCGGCGGAGAGAACCACTTGAGCATGAATCCAAGTGGAACTGGTCAAACATGACCGACCATGCCGGCAAGCATCTTCAACTCCGGCTTCGATTCCTCTCTTGTGATCCTATTTCAAAATCTTTGAATCTCTAAACCCCTTCAGCGGGAGAATTTGAGCTGGGTGAGCAACAGGTGCCGGTAATGGTGATTGGTAAACTGGCGACGGACGAACATACTGACGAGCTCTTGAGATTTCGAAATCGTGAGCGGTATGATTCGAAGGACTGAGAGGAAATCTTCGTCACGGACGAACAAGTAATCAAGACGAAGGTGCGTTAGCTTCTCAGAGGGAAGTGGATCGGCTCTCCCCGGAAAAGAGTATCTACCGATGCACGACTGCCACGACATTCTTGATAATATCGGTGCTTGTTGATGGTAGTATTCAACTAGATATCCTAGCACAAGTGAAATCTTGTCGTTCTGCAAATATCTCAAGGTTGCGACGATACAGACAACACGTTTGATCTGCGAAAGACATCAACAATCATTCAATCGATGACGATGGTAGAACACTTACCAATAACGAAAGACATCCATCCCAAATTTTCCCGCACGACAAACTTTCACTCATATCATGTGGAGGTGCACGCCGCAGCGGCTACAGGGAACAATATTTTATTTTTGCTAAGACTAAAGTTACAGTACCAGTACAGTATCGTTATCAACAGAACTTGTCAGAACCTCCGTAAGTACCACCCGGTGCCGATGAAAAAGCACCTGCACTCGGTGAGCTTCTTGGCTCGGCGATCATAAAACCCGACTGGGCTGTCGCCAAGCGGTGTGAGTCTGTTCCAGACCCCAGACCCAGACCGAGCATTGGCTGTAGGTTTCTCCATTCGGGTAGTGATGGAGTTGTGCCTCCCCGGGGATAACTCACAGGCAGATATTCTGTTGGGTCATCGTGCCCATCTATATGCAGTGCTCCAACATCTCCAATGCCCAACTCTAAACTTCCTATATCCACATCCGAATAATGAACGCTGCACAGTCATCTTGAACCGAGTCTAATGGAATGTTATTAGAATATTGAGAAATCCAAAGTTAGAGGTTATGTGCACTTACTCGGCAATACCTGCAGAGTTAATGAAACCATCTGAAGCTTCGTAACCCTCCCTCTAATGGATCAAATGACTCTGATTCAATTGGAAGGTCTTCACTGCGACCATATAGTGTTTTGCCTCGACTTGGCAGGTCTTCGTTACTTCTTGTGCCATCTGACCTTGAATCTTTCTTGAAAAGTCGAAAAAAGCCGCCCGATTTCAACGGCGTGAATGCCGGTTTTGATCACCGATGGAATGTTATATTCTTGGTCGAGATGTCGAGGGAAACAGTAGCAGAATTTGGATTGACGAAAACACTCTTCTTGCCTCCGTGATACTTCGAAGGGTCCAGATGAACATTGGTCGATAGACGCCGACCATTGCCAATAGAGCTCCCTTGCAAGCTCTAAGGAATCGTGGACGCTTTGCGCCGGTGACTGTATACTCATCATCGGTAAGATGAAGAGTAGCTAGGGTAGAAACTATGCCCTGGCGAGTAGGCAGGCGTGGAGTTCGTGACGAAGCCTTGGGAGTGACCCGGGGTAGAATGGCCCTAGGGGTCAACAGCGGCAAGTACACCAAGCTTGAAGAAATTGCAAAGGAAGTTGCTTCTCATGCTATCTTTGACGACGCATTTGGTGAGAACTTCTGACCGAATAACAAACTTATCTTGAGATTGTTAGTGATCAGAAAATCAGAGGTTTCACTCCGAGAAAAACTTACTATTGTCATTGTCATAACCAGTTTCTCCAAAGATCTCCACAAAATCATCACCACCACGTTAACAAATATAGCATTATCCCTTACGATCGCAACCATTGAATGAGTTGAATCGTTCGCAGCAAGGCGATGGATATGCATGCAACACACAAATATCACAAGTCACATATCAGAACACGAATCATCCTTTCATCGGGCTTTTCAAAGAATGATTGATGAAACTACATCGATCACCAATGGAACACTTGAAAATTTAGAGGACAAGTAAATTACCATTATATTCAACAAATCACTAAAGCCTTCTGACTGTCTCTCCGATACCTCTTCTTCCGACAGGACTTCTATATGCGTTATTCCTAATTGGTGGGAGCCCTACTCCTATTGAATTGTTAGCAAGTGCATATGATACACAATACAGTGTACATACATACCACAGAGGCCATCTTCATCTTGATGCTCAAGGCCTCCTGAAGCTGCCATCTCGTTTTTGGAACGGACAAGACAAGGACCCTATCAATAAACCTGTATTGGTTGGAATATCCTCTATTACCAGTACTGCTGTTACTCACAGTAGTCGTGTTAGTAACGCGCACCAGATAGTCTCTCTTTCTGGCTTGTGAGTGTAGTAACGTCGATTATCAGTGTCTGCTTTTCTTCCATGAATCCGTGCTTCAAGTGAACCTATGCTGGTTCATGATGTTGGTATTGTGGCAGCTGTGCTTGGTTCTTGAAGATAAGATGATGAGACCTCAGGTGGAACGGAAAAGGGCCAAAGTTTCTTACTGTGATGAAGAATTTTCTGACGCTATATCATAGATGGTAAGGTATGTCGAAGTTTGGACAAGCAGAGGAATTAGCGTCTACTGCTCCGATGCTAAATCATAGAAGGTAAGACATCAGGAAATTCGGTCTAGCAGCGAAGTTAGCGTCGGCTAAGGAGATCCGAGGCATGAGATTACTACCTTATTCATTTTGATCAGAAGTTTCTTGATCTGTAGTGCTGATATCCAAGACTGCCACGATTAAGTAAATCATAGTTGTTGTCAACGGAGCTTGATGCTTCTGTTCAATGATTCCCATGGACCGCTATCGTCTGCAGCAGAAAGGTCAAGTGTTTCGCAGATGGAACAGGGATCTACTGACCACGATGTTGTATTCTGCTCCTGAAGCTGCGACTCGTTGCTCTGAGTTTAACATGCCGGTACTATCTCAAGTGTTAGTGCTACAAATTAAAACGCACAAGTATACTCTGCTGGAGGAATGTCTTACCTTGGAATTATTCTTGTGAATCGACCTTCTGCGAGACTCCTGACTTATGGCTATGGTCACGATCTACCCAGACCAAGTGGTTTTCATCAGCGACGACGAGGTCTTGGCGGTTTTAAAAAGGACTTCCTATTCAATCAATCAAGTCAGGTATAACAACCAAAAAAACGTTGCGAAATGCAGCAAATGCAAGTTATCGCTCATCACCGAAAGCAGATTTCCCAGCAGACTCAAAATCCGCAAGTTCCGCTCACAGCGACAATGAGATGTAGATAACGTGTTTCATAAAGAAAAGAAATAAGAACACTCACAGAATATGTAGTTTCATATTTACATGATGATATCAATACAATTTCCATTGCATGATGTTGTTGATAGTATTGATAAATTGAAGTTTGCAAGAAAGATCGTTGAATTTGAAGATTGTAAAACAGAAAAAAAAACAAAACCACAAAGAAGAGATTTTCAAAATCAACACTACTGTAGAGTATCTGTGGGAACTAATCCTATCTAGGGCTTTGGGGGGGAATAAAATCTGTTTGCTTAGTCGTTGGCTCGAGATTGACTTGTGCATTGATGCATCACTTAAGATTTGCCATTTGGCAAGTTTTGAAAGATTTGATGTGATCTTAAGCTTCTAGAGTTCTTTAATGAAATGAACTTGCTAGAACTTTATGGTATGGTTTTGTTCATATATCATATATTAAAGTTTGGAGATGTACTCACTCAGTATATATACTAAACTTTTTGTTAGAGTTGAGTAGAGAACTGCAAAGAAAGTCCTGTTCCTCGATGGCCTTAGGACAACAATACGTCAACGACTAAGCATGTTGATTTTGTGCTTGTGCTTTGGAAGTTATGGGATGTTGTGTTTTCTTGGTGCTTACTAGGTAAGTAGGCTTAGGGGACTTTGCTAGAGAGTACTAGGTATGTAGAGAAGAATTAGTTTGATATGGAGAAGTTATTATCTAGTAATTGTTAAGTATGTATTTATCTAGACAAAGATTCCTGGGAGGAGTTTTCTTATGAGAGTTCTCTATACTTCTATATAGATGGCCCTCTTGCAAGAGTCATATATTCGAGTGGAAGCAAAATAGCTTGTCTGAGACTTTGAATCAGATGGCGAAAATACTAGATACTTATACATAGATTTATTTCTGTTGTGGATTATTCTTTATACTATAAATTCCATATAGTTAAGTAGTCTAATCAATATACTCATACAAGTAACTCAGTATTACATCTAATTAGTATTTCAACTATTCCAGATACTTTCTAAATCTAATAATAAATCAAGGAGTAAACCCTATACCATCTACTATCTACTATCTATATCTATATCTCAACCTAATCTACTCGAGTTAACTAAAAGTACAAAAAATACACTACTCGAGTATTTATACAAAAACCATTACAGTACAATGCAATCACCAATACACCCACCTACCTACCTACCACCTACCCACCCCAACAAGAATTACATCCACTCCTCTTCCCTCCCTCCTCTTCCCTCCTCTTTTATCCTTTCCACTCCACTCCACTCCACTCCAACAAATGAATAAATAATACCCCTATATACACACACATACACACACACATACAACAACTCTAAAATAAAATAATTCATATTCCTAAAACTCGCTAGTTTTATATAATATTGTTGATTATTTTTTGTAATTGTTTCCACATCTTTTTCAAACCCTCAACCCCCAACCTTATATCTTTCTCTCTCCTCTCCCCTTTCCTTTCTCTAACCTCTTTTCTCCTCTTCTTCTTTTTTCCTCAATCCCCTCCTTCCTATCTATCCCTCTTCCTATTCATCCTCCCCTCTTCACCCCTTCCCTTCTCTCTCCTCCCCTCTTCCCTCTTATTTCCCTCCTCCCCCTCTTCCCCCCTTTCCTATCCCATCTCCCCTCTTTTCTTCCCTCTTTTCTTCCCCTCCTCTCCCCTCTTTTCTCTCTCTCTCCCTCCTCTCTTCTCCTATCTCTTCCTTTCTTCTTCTCGCCCCCCTCCTTTCTCCCTTACCCTCAACCTCCAACCCTAACCTCAAATCAGCCCCAGCCTACACACCTACCCACCTACCCACCCATTTCAACATCGATTTATCTTTATACCTTTATACCTACATCATCCATCATCCAGCATCCATCTACATATCTATTTATCTCCACATATCCTCCATATCTCAATATCTCTACTCACAATACTCACAATTTCAATATAATAACTATTTCAAATACCGCATCTCCACATCTCGACACTCAAATACCATATAAGATATAAGAAATATTATATTACATCTCCACATCAATAACAACTCTAGATCATCACATTATATCATATACAACTATTACTTACTTCTCACTCCTAAATACTTACTACCATCTCCTATCATGAACCTCCCCCCAACATCAATCATCATATATCATTAAATCTCAAAGTCAATAATTGAGAAGAGAATTCTTAAAATCAATTTACTTTCCTAAACCGATTATTCCTGCCTAATAGTAAAGCACCAATGCAACCACCATCACAATCAACCATGTGTGAGACCTTTCTTGCGATTTCTTGCGGGAAAAAAATATCATCACAGATGATCAAAAGTAGTAAAAGAAAGTAAAAAAAAAGCCCAAAGGAGAAGACGCAATTTAAAAAAAAAGGCAACGAGTGAGATAGATCCTTCCTTCCCCTCCGCCCCCCCCCCCCAAATCAAATCAAGTAAAACCCCCCAAAGCTCCATCATTTCCCTTGATCCATTCGCTATCCAGAGCTTGTTTGTGTCAATCTTACGCCCACCATATTCGTGATAATTCATCCCCATTCCCATCGCCAAATCCATCTACGTACTTCCCATCGCCATATTCATCCACGTCCTTCCCATTTGCCTATGTAATCAACTTTATCCCAATACAATTTCTCCAGGCGATGCATTTACTTCTTAGATGCTGACTCCTGTTCGGCGAGGTATTCCTCATCACTAGCATCGAGAATATCATACTCTTCATCAGTCATGAATCCATCCTCAGCTTCATTAACCTCAAGGTTTTGATTAAAGTCCTCAAAGTCATCATCAAAGATTTCCTCAGCAGCTGACACCTCTTCTGGTGCTTGTTGGGCTTCCTCCATTTCCTTATGAACGCTTGAGCTTGGAGATTCCTTGTCAAGCTTTGGGAAGATCATTTGGCTACCCTCCGCCTTGGTTGTGGCAGCATTGGCGCTGAAATCAGACTCAACCGTGGCATCTTCTACAACAGCAGAATCCACTAGATCGCGCATGGAAAGTTCTTTCTTGATGACTGGAGTTGGCTCATTGACAGTGATATCACACCAAAGTCTGTGACCGAATTTGTCATCATCAGGAGTGGAAGTGCGCCAGAATGAGACGTAGTTACCAGGGCGGCTGGGAGATCTCATCAAGACAGTGAAACCGTATTCTTGGCCGGGAGCAAGTTCAGTATAGCAAATGGTGCTTTCAGCGGCGCTCACAAGTTCATGTACACTGGCCGGGTGATCTGGATCAACAGCACACATGTTAACGCCATTGATGAATTTGACACTGCATCCTGCAGGCCAAGATGTCTTACCACCATTGCGGAGGTACCAGGTTTGCTCAAAGACTGTGTTTGGGGGCATGATGGTACCATCAGCGACTACATCACGGACGAAGTGTGCAATCATCACCTCATCAGCGGGTGCTGAAAGTTGCTCAACAGCCTCCTCAACTTGAGCTGCCTCCTTAACTTCAATTGGCTTCTCAACTTCATCAGCCGCCTCAACCTTGGTTGGCTCCTCAGTCTTGACTTCGGTAGGTTTAACCTCAGCAACTGTTTGAACTTGGGTGGCAGCATTGATGGATTGAGCTGGGGTGGTCTCAGTTGCCTTGGAAGTAGTCAGACTATCAGAACGACGATCACCCATTGGTGGCATAGCTTTACCATTTGGATGATCGCCGAGAGTAGTAACACTAACATTGCGAACAGGTGTCTTGAACTTGATAAGAGGATGAGTCTTATTATGTGGGTTGGATGGACTAGCCTCGCAGCTAGCACAGAAATCGGTGTCGTGACAGACAGCACATTTGTAGCGATCTCCAGTGATATAAGCGCTCATGGAGTCACCAACGCGATTGCAAAGAGGACCATCACAGAAGATTCCATGATGACGAACCTTGGCATTTTGACGTCGAGCAACAATACCAGCGTTCATGGTTTCGTAGAGAGGGACAAATCTGTGACGAGGGTGGATGAAGCTAGCATTTGCAATGCACGAGTTGCAGAAATCCCAATCTGGGCAATCGAGGCACTTGTGACGAACACCAAAGATACTTTTCTCACATCCATCACAAACAGCAGAGTGAGAGTAATTTCGACCTGGGGCAAGAAGAACACGAGCGATTAAATCGTGATTGACATCCTCGTCCACGAAAGCGAAGGCGTGTTTGGGGTTGTGACCATGCTTCAAGCCTACATGGCACAGCATGCACAAGTCGAAATCTTCACAATCGGTGCAAGTGACAAAGTGCTCCTCGAACATTTCTGTGATGCAGGAATTGCAAGTGCGAGTATGAGGTCCGGCTGCTCTGTCCTCTTCGGCGGCAGGGGCGACGAGGGTAGTCTTGGAGTCAGCGAATTGTTTCTTCGGGGCGAGAGTCTCCGTTGTGCTGTGGATGTATTTGCCTTTGTCAACGATACGTTTGATCAACCAATGATCACCATGGCACGAGACACCACTATCGTTACACGATGGACACAAGTCGAAATCACCATCATCACAGGTGCTGCAATGATAATGTACATCTGGGATAGACATACTGCAATTATTGCAGTAGACGGAGAACGCGCAAGCGGGAGGTGCTGACTTGGGAAGCGTAAAAGCTGAAGGCTTGCAAATGTGTACAGGACGATCTCTCTCTTCTCGAGGAAAGTAAAGGGAATAGAAGCGTTCCCGCTGCTCGGGGCTACTCATGCCAGGATCTGATAGGTGTGATTGTGACGTAGGTTCACACGTGCTCATGGGCTGAATTGCTGGACGCTTTGTTTCGCCACACGAAGGATGAGCAGCACCGGTACCAATAGACAATTCATCGAATGACTGTTGCACAGAAGTCCAAGGTATTGCCTGATGAATTTCTTTTTCTTTCTCGGCGGAATCTTGTGTGTCTCTTCCAGCGTCCGTGAAATCTTTGTTCTCGGGACTAACGAATTCTTGCATGTCTCTTCCAGCGTCCGCGTTGTCGAGACGACCATATATTTGTGTGTCTGTTCCAGCTGCCGCATCATCCCACAAAATTTGTGAGCGGATTGTGGGCTGTACTTCGGGCTTGACCGGAGCGAGTTCTTCGTCCTCGACAGTTGCTGGCTTTGGCATCACCGGCTCTGGCATCACCGGCTCTTTATCCGTGATGGTCACCTTGAGTCTAAGCTTGAGCTTAGCCTTGGCAGCACGGTACAACTGTTTGTAAACTGAAGGATTGGCGGCATCGAGGACGACGAAGGCAGCAGCGCTATCAGAGTATCTCTCGAAGATAGCCTCGGAAGTGGGAGGGATGGCAAGGAGATAACGAAGCTATGTAGTTGATGATAATGATTAGCCTTGTGTTCAAATGATCGTCACGTTCTATCGTGAATAAACACTATCAATGTGTAAATTAAATTGAGGTTATCACATACCTTATCGGGGAGAGAACTAGCACCGAGATCACGAAGAGGAAGCTTGAATCTTCTATTGCTACCCTCAATATTAACCTTGAGAGTAATGATAGTATCTGGAGTTGTTGCTGGGATTGATGCCATGATTGAAGTTATCAAGGCTATTGAAAATTATCGTTTGTCAGTAAGTATCCAACAGTGAATGATTAAATATGGTCGAGAGCGGTGACAATGCAAGGGAGTTAAGAGTGAGCGAACGAACATCTCAAAAGAATCAACTTACTATCTATCTATCTGATATTGCAATCAGTTCTTTGAATATTTTATCTTCGATTCTTCTTCGAAGTATCAATAAAAGTAAGAACCGATCAAAGGATAGATGAGATATCCTTTTAATCTATTATCAAAGGATTGTTTATCGTAAATATTGTGGATTGAAGTAGGTGTTTGATTGATGTGATGTGTAGAAGAAATGGATGGATGGATGGATGAATGGAGAGGGGGGATTCATGTAGGTGTAAAGAGATCGGGGTTAGCTTACGAGAACGAACTTGGATTCAAGTAGACCAATCACTAAGCAAGGCTGCCGTAGGTACGTGGAAACAAACTGTTAAAGAGCAACTTCGACTGATATGATCCTCTCTGTACCTTGGTAGTGAATCTGATAGATTTTAGTGAATTTGTATGATAACCTATCAAGTAGAATAGAATAGAATAGAAAGAGGCAAATAATTATGAATTAGAATTAGAATTAGAATTCATTTTGAACAAAAGATAGATACCTAGGTTAAATTATCGGTGTTAGTTATTAGCACCGATATATTTATTGCAATATCTACTAGGTACCGACCAGTATTACCTTTGGTTTACCTACTTATTTACCTCGATAGAAATGAGGGGAAATGTTTGTACTCAGTACCGGTATCTTCCTAGGTATTTAATATCCATCACCAACTACCTATATAGCTAATTGTAAGTACCTAGGTCAACAAACAGCTCACAGAAATAAGTAATCATCAACCTCAGCTGAATAAAAACAAGTAAATCCCAATAAGCATTCGAGTTTCGAGTTTCGAGTATCGACTTAATTCAATCAATTAGTACCGGTAGTACCGGTACAAAGTATCTACAAGAAGAATAATGAGGTCATATCAGAGTAGTGACCGAGTATACCGGTAGGTAAGTAGGTAGGTTAGGTAGAGAGATAGATCATCCTTCTTCTTTTCAGAACCTTAAGATTCAAGAATTATAATACGGTATGGATTCATTTATCTGTCATTGATAGTACAAATACAATATCAATATCAATATCAACCATCCCAAATCCATAAGTTAGGTAACTCAAGATATATCTAGGTATCTGTCTATCTATCTACCAATCCATCAACCCATCAACCTTATGAAACACCACATGCAATCCACATGTACCTACCTACCTGTACACTATGTAACAGTCTTGCCATGCCTTCTTCTTTATTCAAACCCTCTTATCCCTCAATATATCCACAACCAACACCCCAATATCTATCTAGGTATTTCACTCACACCTAACATCCTATCCCCCCATCTCCATCCCCCATCTCCATCCCCCATCTCCATCCCCCATCTCCATCCCCCATCCCCCCTTCCAAACTCCAAATCCAAATCCATCCCCCAAATCCAAATCCTAATCGCCGCCACCCTTTCCCCATTTCCCCCTTCCCCTCTAAAACCCAACCCCACAGCCCCACAACCCCATCATCCTATTATCCCATCCCAAAACTTACCTACCACCCCACCTACCTAGTAATTTCTCTACTTCCCGTACGGACTTTCGTTCTGGTTCTAGCCACATGAGATACCTCCCTCCTTCATAAGCAAAGCAAAAGCAAAAACAAGGCCAGATTTGAAATCAAGATTTTGGTTTCGTTTCGTTTCGTTTCGTGGCATGTGGCGTGTAGTATGTGGCGAAAAAGAAAAGAAGTGAGCACTCACTTAGGAGGGAAGCCGAGGAGGAAGCAAAAGGCCACGCCTCATTGGGGAATGCTCGGAGATATGCTCCGGGTGCAAAGTACTCTGTAATATTTTGATATTTCACTGAGAAGAATGCACATTTGCCTAATCAACCATTCATATTTTGGCATTTGAATATATTTGATATTTGAAAATATTTGACTTTTGACAGCCTATGTTGAAATTGAAATTGAAAGGAGATGCCCCTATCCATATTAAAAGGGACCCCGAAAGAAAAGATTCCCACCTACAAATGTGCTTCCATTATTTCCTCAAACTGCCCATGAATTAATCAAGAAAACAAGATACCACGCCACGAAGCCCAGCAATGAATAACTTGTTTGCAGGAGGTAATGTATAACCGTACGCCCCTAAAGATTATATCCACCTAGCACCTTGCTTATTTGTTTCCCATTAATCCATCCATCCATCCTACCATCCCTTCATCCATCAAATACCTCTCAAACCTCCAATCCCATCAATAACCATTTGTTGCTCGTGGTATCCAGTTGATGCGACCACATGTCCAAAGTTGTCAATTCGAATCCGACCCAACGAAGGCTCTTGAGAAATGTTGACCTATCTCCTTCCGGAATCGATCGATCAACAAAAATAACCACTTGCGAGACTGCGAAGACTTCCTCCGCGAGTTCGATGAGTGCGATAAGTCTATAGCCATTAGCAATGTAAATCGTAGTTACAATAACAGTAATCCTTACCCCTGTTTCAAATCCCTTCCAATGACCGAGCTATCAAAGAATGCAAAAAGTGTTTTCTCATCTCCAATTCCGCCAACAAATCCTCGAAAACTGCATCCCCCAGTATAGTCCCAAATCTCGACCCAAGCATCGATTGCATGGCCTGATTTGATGTCACCAAAGTAATCATCATGCGTATCCACATCATCAAGACTTGAATACGTGTTCGCACCCATCACGCTTGAGTCATTACTCGCACTTCCTTCTTCACCAAGGAAAATGGTTTTCATGTTCTCGCAGAAGAGTCTCTCACACTCTTCCCGGATGGCGTACGCTGCCCCCTCTTTGCGGCTGGTAGTTCTGCCTCGCGAATCTCGTTTCTTCGATGAGTTGTGGATGGACGCGAATTCGTTGGCAGATGTCAAGGCCGCAAGAGGGGGGCTTGACGGAGGGGAAATTGACCCTGAGCGGACCTCAGGGATACCACTTTGCCCTGTTGGAAATATTAGTATTGATCCTGGAATGTATGCGAGTGTTGGATTCACTTGAGCGGAAAAGGAGAAACTAACCCGCCAGCGCCGGTAGTGGAGTAATGGAATCCAGAAAGACGAGCGGAAGAATCGACGATGTAGCAGCTGGCGAGGACGTTGGCTTGATTGCCAACTACCTCGCCGCCACAATTACTACTACTGTTACTGTTTTTCATACTTGGAGCCATTTTTCTCGAAAATTGCCAGCTTTGCGGTGTGAGGGGTTTGGGGATAAATTTGAGTTTAAGTCGAAAGTTGATTTGAATACGATGATGATTGTGCGAATGTATGATTGTGCGAAGATTTGATATTTCGATATTTGTGAGATTTTAATAAGTTGGACTTCTTATTGCGAGGTACTTCTCGTTGGGGTTGGGGGAGTTTTATTTTGCTGATCGGTGAGTGGAAGGGAGAGGCTCTTTTTCTTTCAACCTGGATTTGACAAAGCAAAAAAGTCGGTTCCCCGCTCATGAAATGAACCACGTGAGTCAGTTTTAACCAATCACGATGTTTCACAAAAGCAACACAACCGCCAATACATTAACCAATTAGAAGTTTCTAAGGGAAGGATTGAATCCTGTTGTGTACAAAATTGATTATTGTATTAAGGCGTAACAAGGAAACCCCTAAATGGTTGATTCTGATGATCACATTATCTCAAATCCTTCGAATGAGATGGCTAATCCTTCTGTTCCTATCTACTTGTATATAACTGATACAATACCTACCTAGTAGCCAACCAAACCTAGAACTAAACATACCTACCTACCTAGGTACACAGACGGAATATCACTTAAACACAATATTATGAGCTGTTTCGAAACTCAAGCACAACACTGTGTCTTCGGATGTCACCATACTCCACGAAGAGCAATCACCACTTGACCACCTAGGTATGTATGTTGTATGCATGCATTATGTGATCTGTTCAACCTTTCTACTGAGCATCTAGACTCATCATGATTTGTTATCATCACATTGGTCCGGAAATGGAGGAGGAGTTAGGTTTCCATTAACCGAGGTTCATAGCATTGAACGAATCACCGAGTTGTGTTGTGGGAGGGACAATCGAATAATAGATCATGTAAAACATTGAATTCGAACTATATGAAGGTATCCATGAAAGTCAGTCAGTCATCTATCTATTGAAAACATAAAAGATCTTCATGATAATCACCTAAAAACAATCCGATGATAGTAGCAACCCCCTTACAAGCAATCCTTACAATCAGCTTATCGATAAGAAATCTAGATAGTTCCATTGCCGGCGCAACATGCAACATGCAAAGCGGAGGCACAACAAAGCCAACACATCTCTGCACAACTCGAACAAGTATCTATTTGTAAGTAAAGTGGAAAAAGTATGGTTCTCTCAAGTACTGGATTAAGTAATTCGGTTGTCTAATCCGGCACATCACTTCACATGTCACAGTGCAATACTATTTCCCTGCCTTACGACATCGGATCGACCATACCTTTGCTTATGATATTCAAGAACTATGAGGTTATTTTGTTCATGTAAATACCTCAATTTCCCCCCCTTCACCTCACTAAATATATATCCTCTATCGGTGTATCTAATCTATCTGAGCA
The DNA here is from genome assembly GCA_000503235.1 of Sclerotinia borealis F-4128. Lineage (NCBI taxonomy): Eukaryota > Fungi > Ascomycota > Leotiomycetes > Helotiales > Sclerotiniaceae > Sclerotinia > Sclerotinia borealis. Next base: position 41,947 of record KI628748.1, read on the forward strand.
TCTGATATAACCCAGAGATCCCAGAGATAGACAATCAATCTAATCCGTTCATACTAACATATCAAATGCCAATATTAACATAGTGTCTTGTGCATGAATAAGTGAGTGTCATGCCATCCATTCCCGTTGCGCAAAGAGTCTTACTTTTAAGACCTTCACACGCGACTCTTTGTGCTTTATGCTATGGATGTTTTAGCTCTATTTACTTACCTATTTCCACCATTCATTCCCTATCCGTTTGCGCTCATGGTTTTTCATCGCATCTTTTCTAACTCCCCACTTTCAGATAACATAACATCATATATGAGAATATTTGAATACACGACACAATCTCTTGTGACGACTACCTCTTATGACAACTACCTCCTATGACAACTAGCTCGTAGGACTCGCAGAGATGTCCAACGAACGCCTAACATTCCCAACCTACCTCATCCCCTCCTTCTCCTTCCCCTTTCGCCGTCGTCAAACCTCCACTTCTTCCAGCACAGCAGCATCACTCAATACAAATACGAGCGCTTCGATTCCCGGGTTAAGCCACTCACCTACAAGTAGTTATAGCAATACGCCCATAGCATCACCTACTTTCGAACACTTCCCTACTCACACATATTCCTCCTCCTCGGCCACAGAAACCAAGACGAAACATAATGAATCCACCTACCCACTCTGCCCCTCCTCACGATCTCGCACATCCCCAGAACCCCAAGCATCTTCTCCCCCTCAAGCGCACCTAACCCGACCCCACCCCTCCACAATCCGCTGTCTTACCTGCTCCACTCACCTCTCCTACACATCCCAAATCGTATCCAAAGGCTTCACCGGCCGGCACGGGCGCGCCTATCTCGTAGCACCACCGCCTCCTACACCTGTCCCCATCATCCCGCCTTTCCCCCCCACCGCGCACGATCGATCGAAAAACCTCTCGAACATCCGCATTGGACGAGCTGTCAACCGAGAATTATTAACAGGGCATCATGTGGTTGCCGATGTGAATTGCGCGGTTTGCAATACGTTGTTGGGGTGGAAATATGTGGATGCGAGGGAGGCGGGTCAGAGGTATAAGATTGGAAAGTTTATTTTGGAAACGAAGAGGGTGGTGGTGGTGCATACGTATGAGGATGAGGATGTGGTGCCGCATAGTTGGGATTATAAGTGTGGGGATGGAGGAGGTGGGTGTGAGGGGATGATGGGTGGAGGAGGGGTAGGTGGGGTTGGTGCGGTTGGTAGGGTGGGTAGAGGAGGTGATGCTAGGGGACTAGAAGTAGAAACCAAAGAAGAAGAAGAGGCAAGTGGATGGGTGCACTTTGATTCAGAAGATGAAGATGAATGTGAAGAGCTCTTTGCAGGGACTTGGGATGCAGAGGTGATTCAAAGGAGGAGAATTAGGAGGGTGGATCGGAGGAAGAAGGAGAGGGAGAGAGAGAGGGAAAGGGAAAGGGTCGCTAGTCAGGATAGTGGGGTGGGAGGTTTGTAGGGGGGGTGGGAAAATAGGGGGGATGAGAGGTGTGCATGCATGGATATATATTTGGGTTTATGATGGGAATTCGAATGCGAATGAGGAGTTTCGGGTTTCTAATATATTATAACAACATAATATAATATGACTCATGACAGGTGGATGAACGGACGGATGGACAGACAAACCATTGTATAAAGGTAATAAGGTATTTAACCCTACGCTACGATAGGCAATCGATATATTTTTACTCTACTCTATATACTCTACATAATTACCCTTTATACTCTATATGCCGCATACAGTAAATTACCAGACTCATCTTCAATCCAGCCAGCTATCCTCTCCTCTCCTCTGGAGTATAACATAATTCGTATACTTCCTAATCTTTAACCTTTATTTATTCAATTTACATCAATTCAAAACTTACTCGTTCGTAGTCTTGTAAGTTGTATATACGAGTAAAATAGGTTTTTGATATACGAGTCTCTAACTTGAAACTTTAAGAGATTGAGGAGTTCTTAAACTATTAAATTATTGTTTGAATATATGACTAAAGTCTATATATACTCGTAGTAAGGAGGTTTGGAGTTTTGGGTTTGATTATTGGTGAAGTGGGTGAGTGTACGAGTAGATGTATATATTGAAGAGGAGAAGGGGGGGAAGTGGGGAGGGGGTGAGAGGGTGGAAGCGAAGATCTTGAGGTTGTTGAGTTATATTAATGAGTATACTCGAGTATTGATGAGTAGTATTTATTATTTATCATTTTGAAGATAAGTACTCGACCCAGAGTCCTTTGAGTTAAGGATTAGCGAGTGAGTAAACTTAAATAGTATATTACTAGATTAGCGAATATATAAATAAAATACCAAGCTATAGTCTAGTCTAGTCTAGTCTAATCTAATCTATTTGTAAAAGATCTATAAAGATATTATTTTGATTATTTTAGTTCAAGTTATTAATAAGTATTCTATTTATAGTAGTAATTATTAATAAGCTACTACTAAATAGTTCGAACTTGAAGATTAATAGCTATTAGTCTAGCGAGTAATAGAAGTAGATATAGAATTAGAGATAATATAGCTTAAATATATATAATTAACTAAGAAAAGACTTAAAGATATATTGATCGAATGAATTAAGTAAAGAGCTAACGCCTATATCGGTTTTATAGATATATAATATAACTTATACGAGTAGATTATCTAGTAAGTACTACTACTTTAATATTATAACTACTAGTATATCTTAAAAAATATAAAATACTAGTCTACTAATAATTATATTATAAAAGTATAATAATAAGTTAATAACTCGAAAGATTCGTCTAATCTTTCTAGCTACTGAATATCTATTGGAACCAAAACTAGTAGTAATAATATACTCTTTAAAGATATAAAACAAAAATTGATTGAAGGCCTAGTGAGTAATCGTCTAAGAGTCTTCGATTAAGTTAGTTAAGTAAGAAATAAGACTTAATGAATGTGTATTGAGTTCGGATAGACAATGTTGCTATAGATCTTAATCATATGAATTCAGATTAGATATAGATTAGTTGTTATTCTTATTGAGCTATGAAAGTAGAGTTATATAAGCTAAGAGAGTCTCGCGTGTTTAGGCGAAGCTGTAACGCTACCTTTTAAGTTGTCACAGAAACACAGAAACACTGTGTGGGTTATTGCTTTTGTTTTCAAGTTGTAAGATTACGAGGATGAAAGTAGAGGTTAAGAAAGGTTTGGAGCGCCAGTGCTATGCTATATCATGAAGCTCAAAAGAAGTAATCACAGGTGAGATAGATTGGTTGAAGGAGAAAGAGATATGTCGTTACACATGCTTATAGACTTTTACCGGGTCGGATCTAGTTTTCTATACATGCTCGGGTTGAACTGTTAACCTGCATCTATTTGCTAAGTGTAGAGTCATACTCCACATTATACTTCATCCTCATAATATATATTTATCTAGCATTGGTCCCACGCGTTTTCCTCGCGAGATGCAAATATATTATATCCACACCTCTCTCATATCCCTCTTCCCCTCGATTCCCCTCGATTCCCCTATCTAATGCATTAGCGGCATCACATGGATGAATTACTGAACTTGCGAGATGATCCGTTTACATTTATATTAACATATTTTACTCGTACAATTATCTATAAATGATTCCTGGAACTCCTTAACCAAAATATCTCATGACCATACCGGTAATTATCTAGAAACGAGAAATATAGAACATGATGATTTTCTAAAAGATAGTACAACAGCATGTTCTGCTCAAAATGTAGATATTTGGGTTTCAAGTCTCAACTGCGCGAGCTTGATTATTATATATGTTTGATACATCATATATCGAACTGTATATCCATATCCCGTTCTCTTTATATTGGCATCAGGGGTTTTCAAATTCCAAATATTCTCTATCCCATGCATGGATGAATGAATGAATGAATGAATGAATGAATGAATGAATGACATACCCAGTAAATATCATCCATCCATCCACAATCTCCACAAGCATATCTTCACATAAAACTCTACAGTACACTCATTTATTGAACTTTATGCTGTTAACATCGTGGACTCTAGACTCGAATAGTATGGTTTTGTTGTATCACTAGAACGAAAACTGGAACTGGAACTCAAAATTGCCCCTCCAAAGATAGTGGAAAAGTTGAGCTTTTAGTATCTCTTCCTTATCCCTATCTCCATCGCCATCCACATACCCACTCTCCACCAACACCCCCCATAAAAACCGATTTCCCTCTCTCTCCCTTCCACTCCCAAAAATCTCAGGATCCCCAAACAGTCCCCACAGCACAAAACCACACAACACCACACCCAAATACCCACCCAAATACCCATCCATCCACCCCACAAACCACGAACAAACCACCAACAAACCAAACCCAAACCCAAACCCAAACCAAAGTATCTCCATGAATTTTCTGCTCCAGTCTATACTCTCTCCCTACTCTCCATACTCTCTACATACTCTCTCTATACTCTCTCCATACTCTCTACTCTACACTCTCTCTCTCCTCTCTATATACCACAATTCCTTATAAGATTATAAGATTATAAGATTAATATAAAGACATCTCTAGCCCTCCAAGTAATAGTTGATGTGAAGCCGCTAGACCTACTAGACTGCTAGGATTCATTTCACATACCATGATGCCATTACAGTACTCTATGAGAGAGAGAACTTATGTATTTTGTATGTTGTGATGATTTGTTTATCTCGCTTGAGGAGTGTAATGAGTGATGTGTAATGAGAATAAAAAGGAGGTGTGCCTTGCACACCCGTCCGGGCTTGATGAATATTTATATTGATGAGTTTCTTCTTCTATATTAACCCCTGTACTTCTATACCATCTAACTTGTTCTAAATTAATGTAGTCTAATCTAATTCCGTCTAATCTAATCTATTCCAAAATTATACATCAATAAACCTTTCCTTTATCCCTCGCTTCCTTCAAATACCCCTAAATAGCATCACAACAAATCTCTATATTTGCCCAACGCCGGTGCCTGGCTCCCAGAAAATTCCTGATGCAAACCCTCCATCGCAGCAATATGTTCTGCAAACTGTTGTCCCCTTTTATTCTCCCTATCAATCCTCTTCCAATCCCACTCATTCGAACTTTCCTTTCCCTCTTCCTCAAGCTCAGCATCCACAAACGACCCCTCCATATCCATATCCGGCGTCGACGCCCCCGAATCATCCATACTATGCCAGCCTCCCGGCCTCTCTGGAAGCACTCCACTAGCATTCAACACCACCTCTGGATGAACGGTTAAGCGACCCAACTTCATCACATATTTACTAACCGCGCTTGCAAAAACGGCCTTCTCATCCACCTCAACTGCATCTCCTTGTTCTCCTTCCTCAAACCTCGCATTGCCCCCTCCAAACCACGATCCATCACCCAGTACAAACCCCCTAGGTCTCACTGTCCCCTTCTTCACAAAATGCGTAACCACATATATCCACTTGCGATCCCAACACAGCACTCGACTCCACATTTCATAGCTTTGATAAATGCCGATTTCGCGCTTGAAATTACACATGACGCCTCCGAGCATGATTCCCCAGCGCCCTTTCACCGCATTGCCATTTTTATCCAACACTAATTTCTTCGTGAGATTCTGCTGTAAAGCGTGGATACCCGGTTCGAGCAGACAGCAGATGATATGGGAACGCGTGACGTCGAGGTCCGAGAAATAGGTGCTGTTGGATTTGTGAAGATTGTAATCGCATTCCCAGAGGGGAGCATGCGAGGTGGTGATGACGGGGAGAAAGAGAGATGAAGGGCCGAGATTGGAGGGGATGTTGGGGATGGTGAAGATGAGATGTTTAAGAATGGCGTTCCAGACTCGGATCTGTGGGTTTGTTAATTGGCATGCTCCTCGAGGAGAAGGAATGTAAGGGGGAAATATACATGCCAAACTCCCGGCAAACTCTTCAGATTCGCTAATATGACAACTGTAGCAGCAATCCGGGAGTAACTCCCTGGCCCGGTAAAAGTATCGACAAGCAGATTCTGTAAATTTACATGAGAAGCACCTGCTGCAGCTACCACTGCCGTAGTGAAGAGTATGGATTTGAGAGGGAGACGAGTTGCGGACGCCATTATCCAGGATTTGGAACTTGCGAGTATACGAGGTGATGAACTGATGAACCTATGAAAGGGAATTGAATATACAAGTAAAGAGAGTACCAGTAAGTGAACCCGCACAAGAAAGAATTGTTTCAGTCTCAAACACAAAGTAAAGAAAATGACAGTAATACCAGACCGAACCTCGCAATTAATATCGATAATAAACAATGCTGAGTAGACAAGTCACATATACATACATACCTAGCAAATAAATTGTTGAAATAATGAACATGGGTCCAATAACTTACCGAGGCGCGGAGGAACATAGGGCCGATACGATGAATAATGAATGAAAACGCCGAGGTTACTTTTTAGGCATTTCCGGGTCTGGCCATAAGGTTAGGTAAAAGCCAGTAGCATTTACACTTCAATTAAATCAGGGCTAATTAGAATTGGCTCTACTATAATAGAAACCTCAATTCTAATCCCTGACAACTAATGAAATTAACAGGCACTTATAACCAACCCCTTTGAGCATTTATTTACAGGGGCTGATTCGAATTGACTGATTTATACAAGTATCAACCCAACTGGCTGGTTAACGTTGAAGATGTCAGTGCCACTGCCAACTGCCAACTACCTTGCCACTACCATGCCAATAAACACGAGGTATATCTCCGAAGCTCGGGTACGATTGCCTATTTGTAAATTGTTTCTTTTGATCTTCAATTGCAACTTGCATGTGATGGTTTTAACTATTAACCTTATACCGAAGATGTATATAATAAGTTCTATAGGTATAGGGGATATTTTTGAATTGTTTTTGATATTTTTTCATCCAGCCTATGTAACAGTATTTCCCATATGTACCTAGTATGTATCCCTTTACTTCCTAAAATATACAGTAGACACAGCCGATATAAATGAACACTCCGGAACCAAAGGTATCAATCATCATAAAATCATTAGAATCCCTATCCTATCCATCTACCCATTCATCTCGTCCATCCCTCATGCTCACCATGCTCACCATGCTCATCACTATCATCCAAAATAAAATCCCGATGGAACATCGAATCGGGATATCTATGAACCGTAGTATTCCCCGCGGTGGTATTTCTCGCTGAAACTCTCTCCCTCCTATATCCATTATCATTCCATTGCTGTTCCAGCGCCAATCCATCTTCTAAATCATTTTGCCTCGCCCATGATTCCCCTGCAACACGTTCCTCCTCGCGTATCACGGATCGAAATTCGTTTCTATATGAAGCTGGACGGCTGAAATTGAATTTGGCGGTTATGGGACTCAAAGTGCGCGTATGAGTGTGCACTGATGATTCTGGTATACTTTTCCCCGTTTGGATCGTATGTGTTGTATATTGTGTCCCGACGGATGTTCGTTGGTCAGGTGATATGCCTCGCGTTTTAGCTTTTAGCACTGCTTGTTCCGGTGTGAGGACTTCAGTTGCCATGGTAGGTAATCTTTGAAACTCGGCACCCTGTTCTTCATCTCTAGATCCCATAACACCCCTTCTTTTGCTTTGAGGGAATTTTGTACGGTGACCACATCCACTAACGATTAAGTCTCTGTATTGACCGAAAGATTTGGCGGTCCCGAACACGAGAAATATTAATAATGACGTCGAAACTCCAGGGACAAAGAGGAAAATGTCTGTGATGGCCCCGGAGATGGATAAGTCGGGAGACGATGATTTAGCAAGCTTTTGAAAGTTGCTTTCGGAGAACAAGCAAAAGATGATTAATACGACTTCAAGTACCCTTTGCGAAAATCATCAGCTTATCCTCCTTTCACTCTAGAATTAGAGATACCAAAAAAACTCACAAAAGTATAACGAAGCCGATAGTGAAACGGGTTATAAGTGCACGATCGTAAAGAGACTGACGAGTTGATATTTGGTTACCATTGCCAGTACCATTTCCAGTACCATTTCCATTTCCAGTGCCAGTTCCTGTTGTGTCTGTCACTGTCGCTATACTGCTCGAACCCCACCAACCGTTGCGTTTCTCGTGTGCAAAAAGAAGTCGTCGGGTTTTAATATATTTGTAGAGAATAAGAACCATGAGAATGCTACCAAGCGATAAGCTGACGAGCACTAATATCACAAAGTCAGCTCGAATTTCGAACCTACGCCCACAACCAAGAGAAAAGGGTTATCCAAAGATGATTTACTTGTGAAGGTAGATAAGATCAAAGTCGCCGCCAGGCTTTTTAGCACAACCGGGGCATGTCCGAATCCTACGAGAATGGCGGGAGCTATGACTGCGACTATTTTGGAGATGAAAGATATATTTTCTCGCAGCCAGCTACCAAGGAAGTTGGCACGGATTTCCCAGGAGCCACAGAAGAGCTTTACAGCCCTAATTATTGTCAGCTCTCGATGATCAACTCATTTGGATTTGAACATACTTACCAAAAAATAATCATTAGAGCCATGACATTATAAGAGTAAAATTCTGCGCAAGATCTTAGCAATGGTCAATATTGGCAAAATTGGGATTGGAGCTTACGAATCGTAAATAATACAAGATCAACAGTATTACCTACACCCGAAAACCCCAAAGCTGGCATGTCTACAGCTTTTAAAGCCATCGCATAGTCATCATGTTTAACATGGAGCCACGCGAGATTGTAATGTATCTGCTGTGCGATGGATCCAATGGTGCTGAGTGCAGAAAACTTGGCGAGGAATGTCACATCTGTATTTGTTAGATACATTCACGCAAACATGAGATAGGAAACTTACAAGTCCATCGTTCACCGTAGGTCCATAACATACAAACAAGCAAGATAGCCAACGAAAGGCATATGGACGAGTATACCAGGACAGCGGCAGAGGCACCTACGGCCTCCTGTGGTATCCCGGTGCCCATTCGGTACTCTGGAAGGGTGGTGATAGTAGGACTTGCATTTAGGTCAACATACAGGCAGGTTCATGCCTATCTAGTATTCAGGCAATAAACTCTTAGTGCTAGAAAAGTATGTGGTCTCTAAAGTAAAATTAAGCAAAAAGAAAAACCAAGGGAGAACAAATGTTCATGCTTTACTGGGGAGTCTGGACTTTACATATGACCTGCATATAGCTTTGTAACAAGTTGCAGATCAAATATACTCAAGCAAAAGGTTGAACATACCCTCCTACTACTCCCTGCGATCAGTGCGATGAGTTCCCAACGACAGGGTATGGGGCACGATTATCTCAATACCTTCCTATCTCGAGCAAGGAAAGATCCCAGTTCGGACCAAGACCATTCATTTGTCTTCTTCTGGAAGACTTCTTCCATCCCAGAGCCCAAGAGCCCAAGAGCCCAGGATCTCATCATATCACGGATTAATAGAGGGCATACCCCTTGTTCAATCTGAGAAACGTGAGAAGCAAGGATACGAATGATGTGCGATTGCGGGATACCATGAACATAGAACGAGACGAGGTCCCGAGGGAGAAGATGAATTGGAATATCAGTGTCTTAGAAGAGACACTGTAATTTACCAGCCGCAAAGTTTTCCGCAATGATAAATTCAGATTATCTCTAGAGTCTAGAGTCTAAACTAGGGTTTCGCATATTATTAAAGAACGTGTAAATCAATCCCCACTGAACTCTCACGGGATGTTGCTGTTTGAAAGATATAACTAGTGGCACTTGCTCAGTTGATTCTTTTAGTAATATGTTACTTACAGTAATGTCACTAATTCTTCTGTGCGCAACATCACATCTGAAGAGACTGCATAATAGGAAGCATTTCGAGCTTTCACAATTATTCCTTGCTAATAATGTCGGAATTAAGACGATATCACAATTGTCCCGCGATCAACAGACCAAAGGTTGGACGGAATAGGAAGAAGCTTATGTGCCATGTGAATTTTAGGAAAGAAGAACCGTCCCAACTTCCAGCTTTTAGCCGTGACCGTGCATGAAGTGTGCCGGATAATCAATTGGGAACAACCTATCTTGTAAACACTCGTGAATTATGCATGCTCTACGATGTCCACATTTCTTAGTAGTTTGTACCTAGCCCTGTAAGGACTAACGAGTAGTCCTGCGGAGATAGCTTGTCAAGACTTTGGTCCATTATTGTCGATACTTTCAAATTGCCTCGATGGATGCTCTCACTTGTATGGTGCCAGTCGTAATGCAATAAGACATCCCGTGTAGATTCCATATCGAGTTTTGAATCCTGTTTGACAAATACTCATTGTCCAAGCTCTACTCGAGTACAGTACCACCAACAAGGATTTAGTTCGTGGAGAAGATAACGCAATGAGATAAGGAACATCTTTCGGTCCGGTTGATGTAAGGTTAGGAGGTGCTTAAATAGTTCAGCCCGGAAGTGACCCCTATTGAGATTAGAATGCATGAAGATTTATAGAAGGATAATGACTTTGGTGAAAGGACACATCCTTTTTGAGCGGGAAGATACCCACAATGTACCTGCCTCTTGTTCAAATAAGGTTGCAGTAGTCTCCCCTTCAAACGCATGTTGATGTTTCAAGGATCCCAAGTTGGATTGAAATCCGGCTCCAAAATCAACATCAGGCAATGCGACTGACAGTACAGTATTGAAACAAGAACAAGATCGGAATAGACTTTGCTCAGCTCACTTGGCTGTGATGAAGACCGTAAGGTGACCGGTGTATTACCAATGCGGAGAAACATGCTATGTCACGTTCGGACTCTTCTTCTCAATGCTCACGCTGCTAATTTGGAGTTTTCTCACCAGCAGTGGAATGAGTGGAATCATCGACCACTCTACCGGTACAATACAACAAAAAAACTTAAAGTTTGGAGAAATGCTCAAAGTTCAAATAGATCTGATCACCTAATATCCGAAGTGGGAGACTGTGCGCGGCAAAATCCCAGTCTCAGCCTTGTGCAAATGGCATTATTTGTCAGCCGGAGCTAAGCCTTAATGGGTGTCAAGTCGCTTGAACAAATTTGGTAGCCTTCTTTCATTTATCCCTCCTTTTAACTACTAGGTAACTGGTATGTGTTGAAGAAGCCAACTACGTTATGCAATCTCTCATTTGGGCCTCTAGTATACCTTTGTATATCACTCATCCTTCTTCTACTATACCTTACTTAATAAACATACCTCGAGTTTCTTACTTGGCGCTCGTTTTACCACGATTAACATCTTTCTTTGGGGAGAATGCTACCAGTTTCTCTTATGAAGGAATTTTATTGAAGAATCTTCCAGTTGGTTTACTATGTGATCTATATCAACCAGAATTACCATGGAGGATAGAGTTGGGAGATGGCCCATTATTTGATATCCATGATACGTTTATCAATAGTGTGAAAGAGGTACCTCCTGAAGTCATAAAAGGCTCAGCCTTGTTATGTTAGGTGTATTCTAACGATTCACATTAGGCCGATTTCATACGCAATGGAAATGCAAAAGGTATAATGAGCATGTCAAAAGAGAATTCGACACAGTTATGGAACTCGGTGCAAGATAGTATGGTTTCTTCCTCTATCAACATTCATGCACGATGACCCATGAAGCTAATCTTTGACACCCCGCAGATGATTTCTCCACCTATCTCAAGATCTCTACCATTCTCCTAAATCCAGCTACCCCGCTAAAACATATCCCATTGCGCATCTATCTTCCCTCATCCTCAACCCCATCTTCAACCCCCCATCCGGCTTCTTCGAGTTCGTCGAAAGCTCCAAGTACTTCTGCTCCACCTTCACCACTCTTCACATTCAAAACAATACAAACTCTCATACAACCACAAACCGCATCTCGAGAACCTCAAACGTTAGGAGGAGCTCTGAATATTATTCTTCCAAGTCTATTCCCGAGTAGAAGAGATTCCATATTAGCAGAGGTTGTGTTACATGGGGCAACGGTTCCTTTCAAGGCGGTATTGGAAGAATTAATGAGGGAAGCGAGTTATGCGGATGGATGGTTGAATGTGTGTGTTGTTATGCTGAATTGATATTGGAGGTGATGATTTTGATGATTGCGATGATTTATGATTAGGACAAATTGGCGTTCATGAGTTTGAAATTTCAGATGGGAAGGAGACTAAAGTTAGCAAGTACAAATACTTCATGGACCATCTTGGAAGACAATTTGATGTTCTGCTCGAGAATTAGCTACTCGAGACAAGGGATCTCGGCTAAAGAGTGTACATTAATTTTGGGTGCTATCTGATAATATTCCCAGTCCAAACCGATATTTCTATTCCATTTTCAATTTCAATCATTCCGTATGTACGAGTATTATACAACAGTATGAAATTCTTGCACTGCACTTACCAGTATATCAACTCCAACCTTCATCCCATTTCATTTCATTACATTACATTACATCTTCAAATTCCCTCTTACCTCAATAACTCCCCAACAAGCAAACAGCTAGCTCTTCACGTACCGACTCTTCTCTCTTCTCTCTTGATCCTCAGAACCTCGGAACGTTATATTTGTAAAGTTATAAATGTTGTTTGACTTTCTACTCGAATGGTAGCTAGTAGCTAGTAGCTAGATTATACTGATACTGACCGGGACTTGAGAAATTACTGCTGGGATGGCTTTTAGCTTCTAGTTTCTAGCTTTGTATGATATGATATGATATGATATGACATGACCCATGGATAGAATTTTACGTTGGAATTGGAATAGAATCGTTGGACTCATGTTATGTGCGCTGGTGGATTGGATTGTAGGGAGTACTGTTTAAAGTATCGGTATACTATGTATCTATCTCTATGCACAACAAATCCTCTTATAAATCACAAGTCAGAACTTGTTCTCATCATGCTTGTTTATGGAGAATTGTCCTATTCGAGAGTATAGATAGACAGATAGATAGTATCGATGATTGATGCAATAATGAGTGAATACTAGGTGGGTAGGTAATAGACATATATATACCAAGGTGCTTATTACTTGAGAATTTAATATCCAATATACCGGTAGTGTACTGAGTAGTAGGTAGCACAGCTAATTTAATGTTTAATGTATTTGAGAGGAGAATAATAGATAGATGTTTGATGATGTGATATTTTTGTATCTTATGATCTTGAATTTATCAGAAAGTAATACTCGAGTAAGGTAAGTTATGTACTGAGTAGATGATAAGAGACTTATATTATATTTATTTTTCATATTAACTAATGGTAAGGATTGGAAGATGGAATGGTTTGGAATGGAAAGGACTGAAAAAGAGAAAGAGAAAGAGAAAGTTCTTCCTTCGTTCCCTTTCTTCATAGAGCCTGAGTAGTAAATAATAGAGAGAAGAGGAGAGAATATAGTAGGGTTGTTATTTCAGGAAATGAAGTGTAGGATTATATCTGCCTTGTGATATAATGGAATGATTTGAAGAATTAAATGAATTAGCCGCGTGATGAAAGGAAAGAAGGGGTATACCTACCGGTAGATGTAAATATACTCGAGTAGATGGATGTTGAATTAAGATTGTGCAAGCGCTGGGCTGGGCTGGGCTGGGCTAGGCTAATGCTTCTTGGGGTTTGGGTTTGAAGATTGAGGGTGGGGACCCCACTACTGATTTGAATGTTGAAATGCTATTGATTCGGATGGACTACGAGTAGATTACGAGTATACTGGATGAATGTAATGGATGGGTATGGGGATAGTGTTGTATTGGAATTTGGAATTGTTGGATAATGATAATGTAGTGTACTGAGTAATGGTTATAATGCTTTGAGGTTACGGTATGTATGTATGGGGTTGGAATTGTATCTTTATATAGATGTAACAGATCCGATATTATGAGTCAACACGAGGAGATATGTATTTGTACATTATACAGGATAGATGTTTGGATTGTTATCGATGATATATCCGAGATGGAAGATATGATGTCTACGATGTTCCAAGTTCCAACGGTATGATTTCTTTGCTGGAATTGGCTGGAATGATAGCTAGATAGACTATTATCATTGTAGTACTCAGTAATGAATGCCAGAGTACAATTTTGTAGATCTATACTATACTCGTAATAACCTTTAGCATCTAGTACTGGTATGTCATTTCTCCCCTTACTCGTATGTACACCCGTTCGTATCTACTCGTACAGAAAACGGATGAGGCAAGCCAGAAAACTGGTTATTCGGATCTTCAAATTGATCAGTTGATAAGAAGAATATAGATATTGGAAAGTATCTATAAAAGAGAGAGAGAATGTGATAGAGAGTATGGAATTCTATATTTGGTGTATGGGTATGGGTATAAATATGACTATGAGTAGAAGATACGAGAATCGTGTTGTATTTAGAAAGAACTATTGTGCGTATATGCTGTACTCAATGCCGTGTAAAGATTCATTTGACGTTTCTTTACCAGCTATTGTTATTGTTAATATATAATACGAGTACAATACAAGTAATAAGTAGATTGTATCTTTTGTAGTATCTGTAAGTATCCTATCCGACCTACTCTTATTATCTCAATATCATACTCAGAGTATCATATCATACTCATATCATTTATAACAACTAAAAACACCAAGCAACACAAAAATGAAAATGAAGTCACATCCCATCCATTAATGACGAAATACGTACGGTACCTAGGTACTTCCGAGCGTTTACCCGTATATTAACGGGTAGGGATGTAACTCCAGTTGTAGATCCCTAAAAGTCACAAGCATTAAATCTGTTGATCTAGGGGGAAAAAGGCGTTATTAATGTTAATCAGCCCCAATTCAATAGGGGTTCCAGCCACGTTTATTCCTTATTAGATATAGTTTTAGGTACTGAATGTTTCATGATTGGCTTGGCAATACTCTGTATTCTGTACAGAGTAGTGTATGTTTTGTGGCTTTCTTCAATCTTTTCATACTCTATCAAATAATCTTTTTGTAGTTGCTAGTGATAGAAATAGATTATATATCATTTGCTTTAGAGTATAAACTTTGATATTACTAATACGAGATACTATCTAGCTTTGATATATATAACCTTACCTAGACATACAAAATGAATCATCCAATCAAGATACTTCTTAACATGATCGGATTCCCAAAGAAGGATTTAGATTCTTCAATACGAAGGAGTACAAGGGGTTTGCACTTTCCCCACAGTATGTTGTACAATGCTATATTATCTGTATTCCTTGGGGATCATGACGATGGTGATAGGCAAACACATAAATTGATGTTTGCTTAGAAAAGTGGCGAGACTTAACGATGTTTTCAAGTAAAGAAGTAATGATCGACAGGATATGCAAAAGGCATACAAGAAGTTCATCTCATATGATGATTCCTATTAGCTGGGATCTACTAGGTATATATTTGGGTACTTATTTCCTTTTTCCATTTTCGGACTTTGAATTATTATTGTTCGTACTTCACTTGCTTGTACTTCACTTCAATTAGCAACAGCAACATCGACCCAGCCATTGCTTATTTATTTCAGTTGCTATCCAAAGCTTGAATCGAACCACTATTAACAATAACCCCTCACTCATCTCACTCACCTCACCCCACCTTATCTCAACATAAATAACCTCCTCCACTTTCTTCATATCAACCTCCTCAAATTCATTCTCCTTTTTTTCTCTCTCTCTCCCTCTCTCTCTCTCTCTCTCTCTCTCTCTCCCTTTTATTACTTGTACTCATTTTTTAAATCTTCAATCCTAAAATCCTAAATTGTCTACAGAATTTTGAAGATTTTAAACATGAAGTACTTACTTTCTCTCGTTACTCTTGTAGCGGTAACAAATGCTGTTGTTATCCCCAGACAAGTTATTCCATGTACATTCTACATGGCCGCAGTCGGTGATCCCAATGGATCTATTGTCGAAACCACCATAGGAGAAAACCGAATTGGCGGAACCTATCCCCAAGGCCTCTACAGCATCGATGCCAAGAAGCTCACCGATACCGAAGGTCACAATTGCAGTATATCCTCCACCACAGCCCAGTTTCAATGTATTCAAGGTTCCGCCGTCACATTATTCACATTGGGAGATAATGGAAATTTACTCTACAACAACACCAATGCGAATTGGCTAGCCTGTCCTGCGACGGGACCCGGTGAGGATGGAAGTTTCAACATATTCACCCAGGCCAAGAAGAACACAACGGGTTGTGAAACCATCCAAATCGTCACTGGAGGATTTAGCTGTGCGGCTTTGGGCAGACCCACGAGTACATCGACGAGTTCCATCGCATCTGCAACTTCCACTCCTACTTTTTCCATCATCCCCCTGCCCGCAACTACCTCGACAACCTCCGTCACCGCCTCCTGCCCCACAGACATCACATCAGGCCCCTTCCAATACCCCCACCTCATCGTACCTATATCTCCCGAATCCCCCACCCACGCATTCGGCAACCAATTCACCGCACACATCACACCCGAAAACAGCACCCTCTTCAACTTCGACATACCTTCTTCTGCCCCTTACACAGGAACCTGCGCTCTACTCTTCCTACTACCCGTCGCATCAGCCACTCAAGCCGGAACGTATAATTTCACAGGCATCGAAGAAGAGACTGAGCAAAATGGTGGGATTAATTTTGCAGTGCTGGATGGAATTGCAAACGTAAATACGACGTGGGATTCGAAACCGGTTGTAAAGAGTGATTTGGGTACGCTGCAGGTTCTGCCTGGAAAGGGGTATACGGTGGCGGTGTTTGAGTGTCCCGCGGGGAAAACAAAGAGTTATAGTGCGGAGAGTGTGGGGGGACTGGGGTTGGAGTATTTTGAGAATAGTGCGAGTAGTGCTATTGGGTTGTTTATGGTGCCTTGTTCTTAGTTTGGAGGGGGGAATTGTATGGTGTGCTTTGGATGGATGATGGATGGATGGATGAAAGTTGTGTTTGGGTATGGGACATCGGTATTGGTATCGGTACCGGTATGGGTAATGACGGAGTATGGAAAAGTCAATGATGATAGATTGGGATTCGCCGCATGTCATATATTACATGACATGATTTTAACTGGGAAGACTTGAGCTAGGGCTAGGGCTAGAGTTTTTTATTACCTGCGATTACTTGAGTTAATATTTTTAAGTGGATGCGTTGATTTTGGTTTGGTTTGGTTTGGTTTGGTTTGGTTGGCTTGGTTGGCTTGGTGATTGATAAAGATTAGGGAGAAGGAGTACATTACCTAGGTAGACATGACGAGGAAAGGCGGTGTTTACAATTAATGATAATGATAATTGCAATTCTTACTGGTATTTTTTGGCATTGGATTCTTGATTTCTGATTTTTGATTTTTTGATTTTGAATGAATGGAATGGAGTGGAGTAGAGAAAGTATAGCTTGAGATTTGGGGTTTGAGGTTTAACTTGAAGGTAAGAGTGAAATTCCAAGTATTTATTTATTTATTTATATAGGTATCTAAGAGATGAGAAATAAATAACTCGAGTATACAGTACTTACTACGAGTAAATTCTTTTCTCTTATTATAAAAATAAATATTTATCTTTCTACTCTACTCGGCGGGTATCACGGGGCTGGTACGGGTTCTGGTAGGTACTAGGTATGATGTATAATATTCAATAAGGAAAGGAGGCGCACAGAGCGACAACGATTATATAGTGGATGGATGCCTAAAGCATTCATCCGAGCTAGCTAGGAACAGATGGTAAGAATGGTAAGGATAGTAAGGATGATAAGAATAATAAAGGTAATAAATCTATAACAGTATCCCCTTTTTCCAAATTTTGTTTATCTTCAAATAAGTATACAATATAGCAAATAATATAAAGTCCCTGTTTTTTGTAACAAATTCCTATAAATTTTCTTAAATTATTTTAGTTATATATCCTATTTATCAATTCTTCCGTTTTATTCATTATTCATTATCAAAACTGTAATTATTAAAGATTACTATATAAGTGTAGTCATTAAATCAAATACTTTTCTTTAACTCGATATTATTGATTTATAATTTTCTTTCCCTAATAAAGTATTATAGCTTAGGTTTAATAAACAATAATACTTATACAACTAATACTTTTGCTAGAACAAATAATTCTTTTATAATAAAATTCTAAAGGATTCAGACAGGTAAACCAGGCTTTTCTGGATATAATATATAATATTTTGTTAGAAATTTTTTGTTTTTTTTTAAATCAGATATTAATTGTTAGATCGGAATATAATATTTTTATTTTATTAGATAATAATAATTATTTTTATTATAATTATCAAAAACTTCTTTAAAGATTTATTTCTGAGTAAATTCTATTTTTTTATTGTTATACTCGAAAACTTTATCACAAATGGTTCAGGATTCTGATTTGTTGATTTTCTTTTAGTTCGAGAAGTGAGATTTTTGATAAATAGGGATTAAGAATAAATAATGAAATACT
>KI628749.1:0-21173 GCA_000503235.1 Sclerotinia borealis F-4128
GGGTGTAGATGAAGGGGGACGAGGGGCAGCAGGGCAGGCAGGGTGAAGTTAAAGATGGATTCACGTGATAAATGCGTGAAATGAATGTATTTCTTAAAGATTCAGTGTAATTCCGTAGATATGATAGAATAGGCTAAATGTGATGTTTTAATCAAAGTGCTCATTTAGATGATGATTACCTACCTACCTACCTAAGGTTACCATTTCCATTCCAATTTCTTCCCCCAAAATAGCTAACCTCACCTCAACAAACTTCTATCTTAATTCTTGATACAATATCACCCCCTCCTGGACTTTACCTATTATCAAATACTGGTACCCAATCAACGTCCCAACATTCGGCGTTGAATCTCGGTTACAGGATCAAGAACTAATTAATTGGTTTTCATATGTGAGAATATAATACTGAGTATAGGGTTGTTACTGTTACATACACTGCAGAGCCTGTCGGACGACGCTATCCGGTTACCTTGGATTACACTATTCAAGTGTTGTTTAAATTAATGTTGTGCAATTGATTTATATATATGTTTAGGGTGAAGGTACTCGAGTAGATGTAGATGGTGTGGTTACAAATGCAGGTACAGGTAGAAAGAGAGTTTGCATAGGGCCGTTGGGATTGAAAGTACAGTACCTGGTAGGTGTGTGAGGGAAGTTGAGAAGAGATATGGTAAGGGGTGTCAATTGATTCAATATCAATCCATAAGGATTCTACTGATCAAACATACCATATATTGTGAGCAAGATGGATGTCGGTAAAGAAACGAAACTCTACGATTTGATATCAAGTCCATCCTCAAGTTTGTCTCTTGATCAATTGCACTTTATATCGAGAGCAGAGAGCATGGCGAATAGAGAGAGAATGGTCTTGACTCTGTCACACAGTATCACTACCTATTCATCAATATCTATCCAGTAATAACACTGGGTATAATACGAGAGGTAAAAGCATAGTATATTAATGAGGGATGTATAATCTCCAAAGTGGAGTTTAAAGATACAGTGCAGACTTCTATCAACCCCAAATCTGTATAGAAGGAATATCCATCCATCGATATCATCAATATTCATTCTATCAACGTTCTTCTTCCAGAATCATCAACCTCTCCTAATTATGAAGTCTCTTTCGGAAGCTGCAAAAAAACAAGGTATAAAGATCTATTTGTGGTTTCTTGACAACCTTTTTGACCTTTCTGACCTTGAGAATGGATCTCACGATGAACCTCCTTAGATTGAACGGCAAATGATTTCCCGTTGATAACCCTAGTATATATATCTTCATCCCCCCCTGAATCAATTCCTTGCTTATCAAGTAGATTTTACCTGATTCGGTATTTATGTCCGTTGCCAATTCTTCTTGAAAACCCCTCGAAAATTGATTTCCCCTTAATTCTGAAACCTAATCTACCCAAATAGGAAATTCCAATTAGATTTTCTACTTTGGATCTTCCAATCCACCTTTTACCTTTTACCAAGTTCACTCTTACCACCAATTTCACCAAATTTCAATGTACAACAATGAAAACGGAAGCAATGGAAGTACCCAAATACCCATATGCACGTTCCCTTGAATTCAATTGATTGGCGTCTATTTTCATCCATTTCCCGTTTGATGAAACTCCACTTTCTCTAATGTCACTCCTCTTCCTTTCTCAACTCAACTCATCAACTCATTCTCAGTCTTGCTTTGAATTCTTGAGTACCAACACCTTCATTTTGATTTTGTTTTGTGCGGTTTCTGCACCTTACTTTCCTTCAATAATCGCATTCGCCTTTGGAAGGTGGATAATAGTCACTCCTTTAAAAATCGCGTTGTCAAAGTTGAATCGCAATATCAGATTGATTTGATTAATTGACACCCTTCCCTACAAAGTACAAAGTACAACAGACTTTCATTTGAAGAAAAAAGCAATCATATAATTCGATATATAAAAAGAAAGGAACAATGCAATTCAAATCCCTGCTTCTCCTAGCGGGAGCAACTATCCTCTCACCATATCTCGTTGAAGCTCAAACTTACACCATCTGCAATCCTCTCAACGGAACATGTCCCAATGATCCAGCTTTGGGTACGAATCATACCTTCATTTTCAATACATCATCTACAGTTACCGATTACTACAATATTACCGCTGGATCTCTTACATATGGCGACGATGGAGCAGAATTTACCATCTCAAAACAAGGAGAATCACCTACTATCCAGTCCAAGTTCTTCATCTTCTTCGGCTCAGTATCCGTGATTATGAAGGCTGCAACTGGAGTAGGAGTTGTGTCGAGTATTGTGTTGGAAAGTGACGATTTGGATGAAGTGGATTGGGAATTTATTGGAGGTAACGATACTCATGCCGAGACCAATTATTTTGGAAAAGGAAATACTACGTCCTACGATCGAGCCATTTGGTACCCAACTCCTGCGGACCCAACCGCAAACTTTTACAACTACACTGTCGACTGGACCGCCGAGAGGATTGAATGGTGGATTGATGATAGTCTCGTTCGAACACTCGCATATGCCGATGCGGTGGATGGCAAGAACTTCCCACAAACTCCCATGTCGGTTCGATTAGGAATCTGGTCCGGTGGTGACCCTAAGGGAAATAGTATAGGAACCATCGAATGGGCTGGTGGAGAAACCGACTTCACCAAAGTTCCATTTACCATGTATGTGAAAAGTGCCACTATTCAGGACTACAGCACCGGCTCGGCATATGAATGGGGTGATAGGACAGGAGATTGGCAATCCATCAAAGTAATCACGTAGGTTCATCTACTCCACAATGCTTAAAAATACACGCTAATCGAATTCCCACAGCGGTAATTCCACCGTCGCGAAAACCATCACCAAAAATGCCACCCCCACACTCTCCCTCGGCGAAAAATGGGACAACCTTTCCAAAACCACCAAACTCGCCGTTTACTGCGGAGGCGGTGCTGCAGTCGCTGCGCTCGTCTCTGTCTTCCTCTTCACCTTCTTCCGTCAACGCCGCAACGGCCGCCTCGAACGCGAAGCCTACAACCACCTGATTGAAAAGCAACAACAAGAAGCCTACCAAGACCAAATGGAACTTCACAACAAGGGAATTGGCGGATGGGATAAAAATGCCTATGCCAATCAAGGCGGAGATGCGCTCGGGGGATGGGAAGATAACCATGGCAGCGGGTACGTGGGACCAAATGGGAGTGCGAGTGCCATGGCAGCAGGTGGGGTGGGAAGCCCCATGGTGCAGGCGGGTCAGCATAATCCGAGAAGTCCGACGATGGTCATGCGTGATGGTGATGGTGATGGACCGATGAGTCCGCAGAGTGCAGAGTTTGATATGAAACTTGCGCAGCCGAGATTTGGGGGTAGTGCTAATGGGGGGTCGTATATGAAGATGTGAGGTGAGGAAGAAGAAAGGAAAGAGGAAAAGAGGGAAAGATAACTTCAAGCTTCGCAATGGAAAGAAGCGAGATGAAAGCGAGATGAATGGCGTAGAGGATAAGACAATAGCAAGTAGAGGGAATGAATGCCTGGTTTGGTGCGGAAATAGGGAAGCTTGTAGGTAAATAAATGATTTTGTTTATAGTATTCTATTGTATCGTATCGCAATGGTATGGCATGCGAATCACATCACATAACATAACCATGGAAGGGAAAGGAAGGGGATTCCTCGGCGACTATTTGTTGGTTGGCACATAGGCACGTGCGTTTGCCTGCGTACTTCATCTCTTTCTTATCTCAATTCAATTCAATTCTACAGTACAGATATCATATCTTTTTTTTATGATCGTACTGTGCTTGTGCTACTGTATACCATGCGTTCTCAAAAGCAAATCTCAATTTATCTATATATATCTACCAATAACAGAAGGGGTGAGTTTGTTCCTGTATATTATGTGTTTGTATGTATGTATATATGTATGTATGTATGTTTGTATAAAGTTAGGAAAGGGTATATTACTCGAGTATAGGTGTGATAGATACAGCTAAATTGAGGAGACTATTTGATACCGGTACTTTCTTTTAGGGGTGGGGTTTGATTTTGATTGCTTGTGATTTTGTAATCTGGTGGGTTTGCTTGGTGTGTGTGGTTTGTGTGATGAGAGGATACGGGCGGAGAGAGGAGGGGGATGCGATGGGAATGGGAGTGATGCAGGTCAAAGAGGCTATATATAGGGAGGGAGGCTACTATTTAGCCGGAACGATGGATATGGATAGAATGCGATTTGGGGTCCTAAATACTGTGAGTTGAAAGGGGGGGATGGATGATAGATTCATGATGGTTTGGTTGGTGGTATGTATAGAATGCTGCATTGCATATAACAGAGAAATTATTGAAACCGAATAACCTTACCGGTGTTCGTGGGGGATGGGGATTGGGATGGGGAGTTGTTTTGAGTTGGATGAATATTAGTATCAAAGTTCCAACCCAAGGGTGAATGAAAATCATCCAAGTACCAGTACAGTACTCCCGGTGAGCATCACATCGTATGTGCATGTGAAGTAAAATTCCCGGTGAGCATTGTATGAGCTTGAGCTTTTTCCGAAAACTCATCGCCTTTTCCCGGTGAGCTTTCTTTTTATTTCTATAGGAATTGATTTGATATATATTTAATGAATTTGATTAGGATATGAAAGGATACGAGAAGGGGTCCCTAGATAGAAAAAGTACGGTGGTTTTGGATTTAGATTTGGATCTTGGATATAGCTTGTTTGTTCCCTAGCTATCCCTAGACTTTGGCCCCAAATTCCCATCAGACTCGAACATGGTATTGTTGTTTTTCAGTCAAAGCCAAAATGTTCAGATGGCATTGTATCACATCACAAATAAATTTTCCTTTTTTTCACCGCACAGCCACCATCATCCCATGTTTTCCATGCTCCTCACGTTTCAAAAAAATCGGATTCATCTTAACCAACATCTCCAATTACATAAGTTTCCTTGAACCAATCGCATCTCGAGTAGTAAGAAAAAACTGCTTCTACGGGGGGGGGGTATGCCAAGTGGCTGGCTCTGCGCTTGGTCCCTAGAATCCCGCATATATCGTATCTTTCCACTGAATTGGGATTTTGAAATCGGGATGAGTTCCCTAGACGGTTGATTCTCCGTTGTGATTGATGTGCCGGCTCACTGTAGCTTGAATACTAATTTAGTTCTTCCGATTGAGAAGTGTCTAGTCTACCCGATTAAGTTCTAGTACCGGTATCTATTTACTGGCTGGCATCGAGGTCTAGTGATCTCGTCTGTTGACTCGTTGAGATATTTGTGCACCGGATTAGAGGATAATCATTGCCGAATCGTTCTGCTTGAGGAAAGGGGGGGGGGGCTCCTCCATGGAGTTTACAATTATCCGGCATGCAATTGTGTCCAGAGCCAAATATGACCAAGAACCGTTGGGAATACCTCGGTATTTTGCAAGTTTCATGTTAACTGGTTAACAAGCATCCGTACAATATCATCGGCTTGAAACTTCATCCCAAGATGTCCTGATAAAACAAGCATATGCAATGATCTGACGGAGTTCCCCACAGTAATATGAAAAGTTTCTTGTTGTTGGGATGGAAGATATAAAGTCGAGATATTTTCCATCGATCACAACTCTTCTCATCAATCATCATTATCAACACTCTCTTTCACTTATCCATTCATTAATTCATCCAAACCTTCATTCACCTATCCATCATTCATTACCCAACACCTCAAAACACAAATTCCAAAATGAAGGCCTCAATCCCCCAACTCTTATCCCTTCTCCTCCTCCCCCTCTCCATCCTCGCCGCTCCAACAGGCTCTCTCGAAGCCCGAGCATGCACATCCCTAACCGTCATCTTCGCCCGCGGAACAACCGAGACCGGAACCCTCGGCACCGTCGTTGGACCTCCTCTCCTCTCTGCTCTCCAATATGCTCTTGGATCGAGTGCTGTCACCATGACAGGTGTTACCTATCCAGCCAATGTGGCCGGCTTCGTACAAGGTGGTGATTCGGCTGGAAGTCAAACCATGTATGATTTCCACTTTTCCTCTTTCCTACATTAAACTGCAAATGTACATTTTCTCTCACAAAGTTCCTCTACTCACATCATCACCCAGGGCAAACATGGTCACCTCAGCCCTCTCCAGCTGTCCAGATACCAAAATCGTCATAGCCGGCTACTCGCAAGGAGGCCAACTCGTGCACAACGCAGCCAAACTTCTCCCAACAGCCACCGCGGCCAAGATTAGCGCTGCAGTTATTTTCGGTGATCCAGGTTCGTACCCATCAATATTTCCCATCACTCTTTCCATCTCCATCTCCTATTTCTAAAACATAGTACTACCTCTAACCACAAATTTCATAGACAACGGATCAGCAGTCCAAGGCGTCTCTGCCGATAAAACAGATATCATCTGTCACATAGGAGATGATATTTGTCAACATGGCACTTTTATTCTGATGCCTCATTTGACTTATGGAATGGATACCCCGGCCGCAGCGGCTTTTATTAAGAAAGCTGCGGGTTTGTAGTGGGGGATTGGGATTGGGATTGGGATGGGGATTTTGGTGTAAGGAAATGGATCATGATAGAATGATATCATGTGATATGGATTGGATTGGATTGGATTGGATTGGATTGGATTGGACTGGAAATCTATGATTTCTAATCCGGCTTGGTCTTGGAATCTTTTGGGTTTGACCGTACTTGTGTTTTTCTGTACTCAAACATGTTTTGTTTACTTCTTCTTCTTCAACTATACTCTAGGGTAATAAAATAGACATGACCGTCATTTCAAAAGGCATTTCAAAAAACACCAACAGACACCATATAAACCGACGTACTATCATTCCAATAACATAATCATCACATTTCCTAATCTAGTAATCTGGAGGTTGTAGTACAAGGTTTATAGTAAGATTACAAGTCTTTTGATTATATCCTTTTATTTTACTGCCTTCCCTTTCTTCCCTCCCTTACATAATATTTCATCTCCGACAATTTTTTGAAAATTGAAAAGATTACTTATACGAGAAAAGCAGGCTGATGTGATTATTGTGATATGATATGATATCATGGCCGTTTTGAAAAGATTGTATTTTTATATCCTTACTGTGCACCGTACTTTCTAACACTTCCATCAATCAATCCATATCCAACATCATCTAGAGCAAAAACCCAGCATTCGCCAGCCTGTTGATACCAATTCTATCTACACAGTATGTATTTATTTTTCTGGATCTGAATTTGTCTCTCTTGCAATGTGTGACCTGTGTGACCTGTCAGCTACTATACTAGTAAATAGCTAGTAACTAGCTAGTATCTCCTCATGAGTATTTCAGCATATATTTATTATATTACAACATCTCCAAACTTAAAAGCTTGAAAGCATAAAAGTATATTGAATGGTTTCAGGCACACCAAACAGAGTATATTATATGAGACTTGACTTGGTTTGTAGAATCATTATACGGGTGGGTATACTACTTGGCTTACTGAAATTGCTTACTGAATTTGTTTACTTATAGTGCGTGTTAGATGACGATTCTATAGTGTATAATACAATGTACTCGAGTATAGTGATAAGCAAATGCTCATCTATTTTCTTCATTTTCTTCCGAGTCGATCTCTGAATCGTATTCCTATATACCGGTACTATACCTTGTTCCACTATATACACATATATATCCTCTATTTATATGCTCTATTTACATGCTCTATCAATATCAATATTATATCAACATTATATCAAATATCAAAAAGCAAAACTTACATTTCAACTTTTACGTCTACTTCTACTTTTATTTATTCTTCTACTTCTATTTTATAAGTACTCGTATAAATATAAGTACAAATTTAAAAACCCCTACCAAATCGAGTACTATTTAGTACGAATATATGAATCATTATTACTCGAGTACTTTATACTCTCTCTAATAGTTTTTAGACTCTCATTCTATTCTTATTATATTCTAATTCCTATCTACTATATATAATTATATCGAATACGTATATCAAATCTATAATATATATCGAATCAAATCTAAAGACCTATAGTTCGTTATATTTATATACTCGAGTATACTTTGACTTAGATTCTCGAGTATATATATATATATATATCCAAAGACTTAAAAGAATCTAAACTCCTAAAGTATATAGAATATAATTACAGTGAAAAACAATACTAAATAATACTAATCAATACCCAACAGAAATGGGAATAGAGTTAACATTTCCTTTTCCTTTTTCCTTTTTCCATCTCAAATTTGAAATTCTATTCCTCTTAATACAAGTAAAGTGAGTGACTACCTTTGCTTTGGAATAGCTATTTTTTGGTTTGGGTTTGGGTTTGCTTTGGTTGGGTTAGACTTCATTTCATCATTTGAATATCGAACATCGAACCCCGAATACCTTGTGTATGTATGTGTATTTGGAGATATTATACTCGAGTATACGTGAATAGATTTGAATAGAGATTTGATATTACTCGAATACTCGAATACAATGTTAGACATTATTCATATTAATCAAATCACATCAAATCACACCACATTACAACAATCACCACAATCACAACAATCACTACAAACCAATAATCATACAAACAGACCAAAGAACAATGAATAGCAAGTAATATGTATGTATGTATTTAAGAATCCAACCTTTTCATTTCTATATCATTTCCTTCCTCAAAATTCCACCTTCATCAATCCATCCAAACCTCCCTCCATCCAAAATCTATATACTTTTAAACCTCCTTTCAAAAAAAGTTCAAAAAGGGGGAAACAGAAGAATAAGAAAAAGAAAAAAGTAGTCTATCCGATATAAATCCCAAGTAACAAATTTTTTTCCAAAATTCAAAGAGTTCCCAAATTTTTTGAGGAACCCCCATGCCAGTACACCACACCTATCCATTCCTGTCCATATCCAGTCCTGTGCTGCCTGTCCTGCCCTATCCTATCGGTCATCCCATCCTTTTCTATATCCCCATCATAAAATTCATATGCCACATCGCAGCACGCTTGGCGGCGCTGACGTACATTGGTTGTTTTCTTTTCGTGTGTGTATGTATGTGTTGTGTGTGCATAACCCGAGCTAGCTGGATTTGTGCGATATGTACATCTTCATGCTCAACATATCAAGCTTCTCTCTCCTACACTCCCCAACATCCACCCTAATGTCCCATTCACAAAAAAAGCGATGAGTAAAAGATTTAGTTAGAACTAGATCTTTTACCTGCCACGGCATCCTTGTGGAATTTCCCACCGATGGATCGCTTGGAGCTGGCGAGATTACCAATGAGACAGACGAGCTGGTTGGAATCGGTGGCTTGGGTTTGGATATCATCTGGGGCGTTGTATGCATTATCGCAAGGGAAGCTTTGGCAACCGGAGAGGGGGGTATTGGTTCCGAGAGGGAACATCTCCTTGACACCATTGTTGTCATCTGGGTTGACGATGGCGCTGACGTCAAAATAGGTCATGCCCCTCCAGGAATCAAAGCAGACTTCTCCGAGCATGCCGGACGTATTGTTGGCGCCGTCGGAACGGGAATACCAGTTGCCGATATAGCCTGTGGGGAAGGTTTGGTTGACGGCGGCGAGTCCTTTGATGGTGAGGTTGCTGATGGTCTCGTTGCCTGTGGAGAAGACCAAGGAGGGGGTGAACATCAAGGTGCGGGTGGTGTTATCTTGGTTGACGAAGTGAACACTGGCTGCTGAGGCGATGGTTGCAAGTGCTGCGGAAGCAGCGAGCATGGAAGTTAAGAATTGCATCTTGAGTGATGTGTTTGTGTAAAAATAAAATTGAAATTTGGTAAAGGATTGGCTGGGATGAAGTTAAGACTAGGCTTTACTTCAAGTTGGTCGATCGAGACTGGTTGCTTCTTTTGGCAAGGAGAATTTTGGTCGAATATTTAAGAAATATTGTCAAAGTCGTCAAGACTTATTGATAACTGTAAAGGCTGTGAAGTGGCTGTAAAGTCAAGTGTGATCTTAGATCGAAATGTTGAGTAACTTGAAGGAATGAGTGAACTGTTGTGGGTAAAGAGAAAAAAGAAAGGAATACAATGGGGGTACAGCAAATTATATAGACATATGTCGGTAGCTGAGTCAAATCGGGGGACACGATTAAGGTGCGATGATTCTTCCAAGTAAAAAAGGCTTGCCCAAACCACGGCAAATTGTGGAGTCATGACAACCATAACTCGTAATTCAAATCGGAAACGAATAGACAACTGCATCCAGAACGTTTGCTTTTTCTCAGGCTGCATGTTCTAGGTCACCACCTAAGCTCAATCAAGTACGATCATTCCCATGCTCCGCAAAAAGGGGAACATGGCAGATACAAAGACATTCGGAAATAAGGGCCCCAACCCTATGAGAAAACTCCTGGGATATTCGGGTGAACTAGCCTTGGCAATATCAAAAATTTTCCTTTGGTGGAAATAAATGGAGTCAACAGATGGATGCGCCTACGCTTTGATTGGCTTTGATTGGATCGCTGACTTTGGTTCCTGAATATGAGCGGCCTGTCATGCATTTGCCGATGCGTAGGGCATGTTTTGACTGATGAGTATGTGGAGAATACGTTTGTAATCCGAGTAACCAATGAGATAGAACTTGACGGTATGTTCCTCGATCATTCAAAACTGCTGTATCGAGATGTCAGAATCACTTTCTCACCCAACGAAAATGAAAGCCATGATGCATTCCAGACACTGATTCTTTGAACTTACTTGAGTCAAGTTCACTCGTCAATAAATTATTTGTGTTTGTGTTTTCATATTCATTCCTCAAAAGTGTTTTCCTGCAGTGACCAGTTATGATATTGAACGGCTGATGTGGGCAGACTCTATGAGTATCGGCATATTGATTTTTGTCTCTTCACCTCACAAATAGTGAATTTTGATATTGTCGAGGATTGACCCAAGGAAATGCCGTGACGAGTCTGACGACACAGTGGCAATGGATAAATCACGGAATGTACTGTATTCGACAATTCTTCAAAAACCTCGGAGTTGTTGTTGTGGGTAAAGATTGGATACCACTGTCACACGAATTTCCATCTCAATTGTTCTCGACCTTTTAAAACCCTTGCAACTTTGCAGTTTTGAAGCCCCGGTCTGAAGGCTGTCTCCTAACTTCCTAACTTCCTAACTTTCGCGGGTCGGGGAAGTGCTGCAGTACAACAGCGGAACATGGATATTCGCCTGATATTTTCCAGGGTGGTGACATATACTGTAGCATGTCTGGCAAGGACAAGCAAGCCACATAGAAAGGTCTTCTTCTTGATTGTTCGGATTGTTTCGATTATTATGGATGGCTTCGAAAGGATTGGTTCTCGAGATCGACTGCTGCAACTTGCTTGCCTATGTTGTGTATTTGTATCCAAAAGTTCTCAATCATCTTATCTTTCCAAGGAACATATCAAACCAGAAAATCCCGCAAAATTCCCACCGCCTTACGTCAAGGATCAGCAATAAACACATGTGAGATGCTAATATCCACAAGGCTTTCCTTGCCCCTGCAGTAGCCCAGGAACCCGACGCACCCCCATGCATTCAGGGCCTGCACACTGCACAGGGGATTCATTCAAGGGCTGAAAAGCCTGAACAACCTTCTTTTTGTAGAACTTCAGCTCTTCGAGTCCCTGACTGCCACGAATCAATACTACAGTACGGTATTGTTAATATTATTGTGTGACCTGCTCGGTCTGATAAGGCAGGTATTGTGAGAAACAATCCAATAAAGTTCCCATGTTGAGGAATTAATGTTCCCTCTCACCCATCAATCATAACGGTGAATGTATAAATTTAATATAATATCTTCTCCCACCATCGTTTGAGATAGAGATGAATCCTCAAAGCCTCGATTCCTCAGAAGCAAAAAGAAACTGCTTCTCTGTGGAAAGAGATCAACAATCAGGAATATCGCAGTGGGCCAGATTCTCTCTCTCCTGGCCCTGGGTCTTGACTCTGAGTCTTGAGTCCTGATTCCTGAAGGCTGACGTAAACCATAAAAGCAACTCCGTAAGCGATGAAACCATAAAATGGATATCGTAATCTCCGTTCGGACATCGGAATGGAAAAATAGTATGGATAAGCTTTTAATAGGGAACCACTCGGATCAAGCTACCGGGCGGAAGCCCATAAGAAAAAGCGATTCATGTTCTAGATTCTAGATTCTCGATTCCATGAGTTGTTGTGTCCACTGTCCGAGGACGGAGACTTGTCGGAGAGAAGGTATATGTAAGCAGGGGAAGGAAAGAAGATTCACCGCTTTACAGTAAGGTTTAAGGCTATTAAGGTTACTTGTGAAAATGGCAGAATGATAGGGTTGATAGAAATGCGAATAGAAAGAGTTTATCTATACTCAAGTCTCAAATAGATGAAATGAAATCTTTTCTAAATAGCTTTTCAATTATTATTATTATTATTATTACAATGTTATATATATAATCCTCAATTTCAAAAACGATATTCCATAATCAAAGCCCATGTCACGTGTCCAAATCCCCCTCACTGGCATATTTGGGACGTTCCTCCGGCTGTAGCCAATGTTTCTTCACAACTTATAGGTAATTATATAAAGTTTTTGTGCTTTGTTTTTATATCATATGTTTCTAGACCCTTGGGAGAAAAAGAAAATGGGGATGTGGTTCTTGGGGGGAATATTCTTTTGCCAATAAGTTGTTCGAACACACATAGTATGTGCTGTGATGTGCTATCAAAGCATTCTTACGCAAAGATTTCCTATTCCACAGCCGTAGGAACCCAAACATCAGCGCAGAATCCTCTTATTAGAGTATAAGGTTACCGGTATGTATTATGATATGTAGCGGTATCTCCAATGTGTTGTTGCTTACGCGCAGGGGTTCTGACGTGGCGATGACTCGATTTATTGGAAAGCTTACTATGTACTCGAGCATGTATCAATAAGATGTGAATATGACATGCTTGCTTGAAGTTTTAAAGCGCATCGGTACTATACTATCGCATAAAGTTTTATATATCACGAAGTTAGGTAGCCGGCGGTAACTAACACTGAGTATTTCTTACCTATCACCAAATATCCCATTGGAACTCTCTCTACAAACCTCAGAAACTCATAACCTCATAACCCATAACCCCACAATGACCTTCTCCACCCCCCCTACAACTCCCACCCTCATCAGTATCGGCACGCACTCCCTCGCTCTCTACACCCACGGCCCTGAACCCTCCAACCCCCAAGCCCCTATCATCCTATTCATCTCCGGGATCGCCAGCAGTAGCCTTAATTGGGCGGCCGTAATACGGCTACTCTCCCCCTCACTACGCAGCTACACCTACGACCGCGCCGGCTACGGACGCTCTGAGCTCTCTCCTCTCGCGCCCACCGCCGAGACCATCGCTCTCGAGCTCTCTCTTCTGATCAAACACACACCCCTTTCGAACCCTCTAATCATTGTTGGGCATTCCTGGGCCGGCGTGCTCATACACGAATTCATCGCGCTTACTGGGAACGGCCCGCATATTTCTGGTCTTGTATTCGTCGATGCTAATCACGAGAATGCGCTAGAGGTGCTCAATCCAAATAATGTGAATCTCGCCGCGATGTCTGTGGGTCTCGACGCATATGTTGCGTATGGTATTGAAGCAGAGCATAAATTGACGGCAGAGGAGTGGGATGCATTTATGAGTGATGAAGCGACGGGGAAACACAAGCAGCAGGAACAGAAGGAGGAGAGTGAGTACGCACCGAGTTTTGAGACGTTGCGGAAGAAGGAGTTGGGGATGAGACAGCCGCTGCTGGAGGGGAAACCGGTTCATGTGATTGGAGGGATGCGCAGTAGGGATTGGAGTGGGTTGTATAGGGCGGGTGTGGAGAGGGGGAATGGAAGTGAGGAGCAGCGGAGATGTGTTAGACAGTTGATTGAGACAGCGGATAAGAAGAGTACAGGGCTTATGAAGGAGTTTCTGAAATTGTCTACTAAGGGAAAACTTGTATTTGCACGTGAGAGTGGACATTTTGTTCAGTTGACTGAGCCGGAAATGGTTGTTGATGGGGTGAAATGGGTTCTAAATGAATCACAAATTTCTTCCTAGGTGCAGACACTAAATAGCGAACGCTTTGTATTTGTTGGAAGTCACGTATGGTAGTTGGACAGTAGTCTGACAAGCCTTTATACATGTGTATATAGAGTCTCCTTGATTCTAACTCTCTAAGAGCCTGAGAACTGTAGACATACACTAGATGTCTAACAATCGTACATCTTATGTATACGAAAATCACTCCCATTAAATAGCAAACACTAACTTCAAGCCTCACTGAAGCCAGCAATAATCATGTTTCCAAAACCCCAACAATAGATTTCTGTCTTGGATGAAACTGTAC
The DNA here is from genome assembly GCA_000503235.1 of Sclerotinia borealis F-4128. NCBI lineage: Eukaryota > Fungi > Ascomycota > Leotiomycetes > Helotiales > Sclerotiniaceae > Sclerotinia > Sclerotinia borealis. The sequence goes on from KI628749.1 coordinate 14,337, forward strand.
ATGCCCATAGTAACCAAATGTCACTTGTCATCGTTGCCAGCCTCAGTAGCTCAAACCTTAAAGACCCTACTGAATATGCAATTTATGCTGAAGGTCTGGACTCTGGATTAATGAAGACTGAATACCGGGAACGTGACATTTCAATTGTGACCACTAAATATTCATTCACTTCGCTTGCCGACATCAGTTATCCCATTACTCGAGTATAGTACAGGACATCGGCAATGCTCCATAAACGATAATTCAAATGTACTGAGTAATTATATACCGAGACTCAGTATTATTGTAAAAATGCTCGAAAGAAGTTGAAGACAACATCGGAGTATGATGATAATAGTTGTGCGGACTGAGCTATATATGAGCTTCAAGAATACAACAAAGTGATAGGTACCTAGGTAGTCTAGTACCGTATCCATACTGTACCATGAGCACCAACCATTATATCATATCACATCATATCGTGAACGCACAATAGCATGCATCAGTAAATTCATCAAAAAGATTAACGGCATTGAAACACAGTATATAAGAAGAACTCAATAACCATTTGAAGAATATTGTTCGAGATATGTAAAAAGACGAACCGAACCGATTTTAATATAGCGTACATACTCTCAACCTATGGCTAAAAGAGTCGAGTGCATCTTGAAAGAACTCGTATCAACGGTGAGCTTCGAATTCAGACCTCATATTTGGAAGACATTCGAAGACATTTGAAGATATGTGAAGGAAGATACCTTATGGTACGATACGATATCATACTCCCGTATCGAAGAACCAAACATTCGGCTGCTTTTTCTTCGCTATTCGAAGCAAGCAGCATGGAACCGGGTGCTGTATTTGTATCCGCTGTTCGTCGACAGCTCACTATATATACTATTAATACTGGAATCATTATCATGTAGCATAATCATATCGTATCTCTACAGTATCACCGACACGATACCTACCGATACTGGTACAGCACATCAATAAAAGAATCAAAACATCACAAGAATAGAAGTCCTCACTCATACTCATACTGTTTTTGATGTATTCCCAAAGGAAACACCGTACGATAGTTTCGAGGAGCGAATCGTTCCACCTATAGATCGACTGGGCAATCACATCACCTCCCTTCCGTTTCTACCTAGCGGAATTATCCCCAGCCAATTTTGAACTTGTTCTACTCGAGTATTCTAGATGATAATTGTGATTGCTATTCTTCCTCAAAGTAAGTGTATCGGACCGAGATAATCCAAGATACCGATCATCCAATTAGCATCATCATTCCGAATAGAAAATGCATACCTAGTACTTGACGTCAGATTGAGGATCTGCGGCTCTGATCTCTGATATGCGGAAAGAACGTTCTAGATTCGGGTGTGTATGTGGCATGTACCTAGCTAGGTACGTGCGAGATGTGCGAGATGTGCGAAGGGGTGGGAGATCTTTAATGCGCTGATTAATCGTGTCTGGGTACTACCGGTAATGTGTTTAGAGGAAGGGAACTCGAGTAAGTTTTGCTTGCAATCCCCATATCGCTCTTTCGCTTCATGCCTCTCTCTCTCTCTCTCTCTCTCTCTCTACCCACCTATGTTTGTGGAGGAATATAAATAGAGCAGGGAACACGGCTTTATATGAAGTATTCTTCATCACATGATATTACCAGGTGTTACAATGAAGCTATATCGAATCAATTGACCTCGTCGTCACTTTCCAAGATAACTTTATCTTCCCATCTTTATATCTTCAATATCTGGCTGGAGATTTCTGATTTGTCCTGTCGAGATCACGTGCATGAAGACCCGGCTTACGGTTGTGATCCAAGCCTACTGGATAACAACGATGATGACTGTTTCTTCTTGTATAAAGCTTTGAAAAAGAACATGTTGAACTTAATAATTCCCCGATTTCTCCAAGGTCGATAGTGCAAGGGCTTGCTATCTTCTCGTATTCAGTACCTAGGTATCCATGATATCTTGATGGAGGAAATGCGTGGCGAACGAATGAAAGTTTAGCACGCAGAGCATGGAGAAACACCAACGGAAAAACCGTAACGAAGTGAGTTCTGTTCCCAGCAAACGGGCACCAAAATGTGGGCAAAAAAGCTCAACCTCCTCTTTTCCGCTGGTTGTCAACAGCGGATGACGATATGACAAATTTTTCAAACTGCTTCCCTTCCCTTCCCTTTATTGATAATGATCGAATACAATCCAGATACCGTCATCGCTCTTTATCGTGAGTAGCTTCCTTTTATGCATATATTTGATCTGCACAGGAATCAAAGCTTGGAGTCTAGTAAGAAGAAGCGAATTGAGAATAAACTTTCTCTAGTCATGCCTAAGACAAAGTTTGACAGCATTAAAGGTGTATACACCCGCGTTAGGCCCACGCTATCTCTATCAAAAGCAGTGCTCGCCATATCACCCAAGATGACGCTTGAATGGAGTCAAGTACTTGTGCGAAGCCAGTGAGTAAACAGTTTCTTGATGGTTGGTTGATTGGTTAGGAGAACGGAGAAAGTACGAGAAATAGATTCTTAGGGACCAGGTCATCAACGAATGGAAAGGAAGAAACCTTCGGGAAAAACCTCTAATCTGGGAAGTTGTTCACTGTTAGTTTCTTGGTCTCTGAAGAGACTTGAAAGTCCAGAGCTCTCGTGTTAGACTGAATACTTGGGACGAAAATAGATAAGTGGGTTGTCGAGTGTGGGAAAATTGACGTTAGAGCCGGGGAAAGTGGAAAGTATGGGTGAATATTCGGTGAAGGCAACTTTCTCTCTTTCCATTCTCCTCTTTCCACACCATCTTATCAAACTATTGCATCGTATTCATGACCTGGAGGCTGGAGTCTTTCTTATCTGGGATATCGAATGAATAATGATCAAGCCACACTCGTATCAATATTAAGTGCCAATTGATCTCTTAACGAGCACGTTGGTAGTTCTCTATTTCCTCATTGGAATGAATGAGCAAAAGTTTCCCACTAAGTATCGTTATCATTCTCATTCTGTTCTCGTTTCTGACCCAAGTCTACTGGTCTGGTACATACGCCAAGCCTGACTATCAATCGCACATGCGGTAGTAACTTCTTCATTTGGGGAGGCTCGTAATGTTTACTTGAGTACCTAGGTAGATCAAAACTTAAAATAAAAAACTTATTCCAAGATGTCATGCATGATTTCATGCTTGCCAAGTGGTGAGGTGAAGTCTTCAAGTCAGTCTGAAAAGAGTTTGATAGTGAAGAATCCGAACATTCTGAGTGATAATTCTCAGGATAGTACAGCGTAGTAGTGTAATAGTACTGGGTTAGATGGTTGATATATACTCGAACATCGATTGAATCGTCTATTTTGGAGGTTGGGGGTATGATGAGCAAATTCGGACAAGCGCGACGGCAAAGCAGACAGTCCGGTCGTTCTTTCCTCATTCACAAACTCCATCACTCTAATAATTTCCTTCGTACCTACTTTTCCTAGTGCTTAGATAAATTACCTATGACATAAGCTACTAGTGCATGTAACTTGTACTTGCCTAGGTATCTACCTACATACGACATCAACGAGTATTTAAAAACATTCCCATCTCAAACACTTTTCTTTCTTCCTCTCCCTCACATAAGAATCACAACAACCACATTCGTTCAGGTTTCTTCACATCAATCTCATCTGTCAATCATCCCATCCCCTCTCATCCCATCCCATCAACATCAACATAATATCTTAATATCATCCCACTCGCATATTGAAATCATCATACAATCACAGCAATTCAATAAGGAATTATGAAGACTTTCGGATCACTCATCACAGCCTTCGGGCTGCTTGCCGTAGTCAACGGTCAAAAGTATTCCAATGATACTGGTATCGCGTATACGGTCAGTTTCCATTATTTCAGTCTTCATAATATTGATTCAATATTGATTGATATCATTTGCTGACTCTTTTATCTCTTCCAGACTATCACTACTGATATCTATACTACCGTCTGCCCATCTCCCACAATGTTCTCCATGGGATCCAAGACCTATACTATCACTGATTCTACTACCTTGACCATCACTGACTGGTAAGTTTTCTGACTCATCAATCTGAAAAAGTCGCTTTCAACGTACTAATATTTCAAATTTAGCCCTTGTACATACTCTACCACCATCGGTAAGACTCTTCCAACAATTTCAGCATCCTCCTCGAGCAAGCCAAGCAACTCGGTTCCATCTGCTTCAGCTTCCTGGTCAAGTAAGCCAAGCAACTCGGTTCCAACTTCATCCTGGAGTGTTTCCAGCAGTGTCTCCTCGGTTATCAAAAGCAACGCGTCTGTCCCTCTCGGAACTGGACCAACTTCAAAGCCTGTCAAGCCAACCGGGACCGGGCACACAACATGGACCACCTACACCACCGACATTCTTACAACTGTCTGCCCTACCCCAACTACATTGACTATTGGATCCAAGACATATACAATTACTAAGTCGACTACTTTGACCATCACCGATTGTCCTTGCACTGTTAGCAAGCCACATCCATCCAGCAGCTCAATCCCAATTACCCCATCATACAGTCAGAGCAGTATCAATTCTACCTCTACGCCAAAGACTACAATTGCTGTTCCTTCTTACGCTAATTCCACAATCCCTGTCCCTACTGCTCCAGTCTCATCAAAGACTGCCTCATCATCCAGCCAGAGCAGTATCAAATCTACCTCGACACCAAAGACCACAGCGATTATTCCTTCTTACCCTAATTCCACATGGTCTTCTCCTACTGCTCCAACCCCACCAAAGACTACCCCAGTCGTCTGGACCACCACTGTTGTCAGCAGCTATACCACTTACTGCCCATCCCCCACTACCGTTGCCATTGGTAACCACACCTATACTGTCTCATCGGCCACAAATTTGACCGTCACAAAGTGGTATGTTCCCTATGCTCCATTTAAAACAATCAAACCAAGCTAATCCTGTTCTCAATAGCCCATGCACAGTCAGCTACACCTCAAGTGTTCCTTCTTACACGGCCCCAGTTGTTCAACCTACTCCAAGTACCATCACCCTGTCATACTTGACAACTTACTGCCCGGCACCAACCACAATCACCGTTAGCTCGGTTCCCCATACAATCACTGCTCCTGGTACCGTCATTATTCCAGTTGTCACGGTCTCGGTGGGTACTCCTGTATATAATACATCAGTTCCATCCTCGCCTGTTGCTGTTCAGCCAACTCCGAGCACCATCACCCTGTCATACTTGACAACTTACTGCCCGGCGCCAACCACAATTACCGTTAGCTCTGTTCCCCATACAATCACTGCTCCTGGTACCGTCACTATTCCAGTTGTCACGGTCTCGGTGGGTACTCCTGTATATAATACATCAGTTCCATCCTCGCCTGTTGTTGTTCAGCCAACTCCAAGCACCATCACCCTGTCATACTTGACAACTTACTGCCCGGCACCAACCACAATCACCGTTAGCTCTGTTCCCCATACAATTACTGCTCCTGGTACTGTCACCATCCCAGTTGTGACTGTTTCTGTTGGTACTCCCGCATACAATACACCAGTTCCCTCTGCATCAGGTTCTTCTGGACCTGTTATTTCTGTAGATACTCCAGTCTACCAAACAGTTCCCGGAGTTTCTACTCCAGCTGCCACTGTTCCGGTCGCCACTTTCCCAGTTGCCAGCGCCCCAATTGCCAGTAACCCAGCTGCCAGTGTTTCAGTCTCCAGTGTTCTAAATGCCAGCATCCCAGTTGCTAGCGTCCCAGCTGCTAGCGTTCCAGTTGCCAGTGCTCCAGTCGCTAGCATCCCAGTTGCCAGTATTCCAGTCGCCAGTATCCCAACCGCCGGTATTCCAGCCACCAGTGCTCAAGTTGAAAGTGTTCCAGTTGCCAGTGGTCCAGTTGCCAGCGCCCCAATTGCCAGCATCCCAGTTGTCAGTGTTTCAGTCGCCAGTGGTCCGACTGCCAGCATCCCAGATGCTAGTATTCCAGTCGCCAGTGCTAAAGCTGAAAGTGCTCCCGTTGCCAGCGTCCCAAGTGCTGTTCCAGTTGCCACTAGCCCAGCGGCTGCATCCACCACTTTGGCCTCCGCAACCACCTCCATCGCTAGTGGCACCAAAACTGGCCCAGCTCAATTCACTGGTGCTGCCATGAAGGTTGATACCGGTTTCGGTGCTATGGCCGTCGCTGGTATCGCAGCCTTAATATTGTTGTAAATTTCAAGATTTCGAACATTTCTTCTCAAACAAGACAACTGGTTCCTAGATGGGATATCTAGAAAGGGGGTGCCGGAGTAAAGGACACAACAGTTTTCACGGACATGGTTGACATCATTCCTATTTTCTTCCTGTTCATTTAGCTATGGGTTGACCGGATCTTTTTGGAAGTGGAACAAACTTGCTCATATTGCTCATGTCACGATAATTCAAATTCAATTCTCAGGTACATATACTATAGTCGTTCGAATACAATGGATCTTTGCTTTATACAAGAAATAATAAAAATGAATTTCGAACTTCATAACATTATAATTCCTTGAAATTATGACGATGACTTTCTTTTCATCAATGATTGCATATAGTGATTGACATGGTGATGATTTATTTGCTGCTGTATTGGTATCACTGCAGATGCCCAATACACATCAGGTCTTCGCTTGAACATGAGTCTTGCACGAAAGAAACCTCGTATGAGTCGTATTCGTAAATGTGTGCCACGGTGGGATGTACACAGATAAGGGGGAAGACAAGGTAGGTATAATACGGTTATTGATGGGACTATCAATTCAGGATTGAATCGTCCCGTATCGTATCGTATCGTATCGTATCGTATCGTATCGTATCATATCATATCTTAT
>KI628749.1:21198-59776 GCA_000503235.1 Sclerotinia borealis F-4128
AGGAAGGAGGAGGAGAGAGGAAGAGAGGAGGAACTATGGGGTGGGGGAAGGGGGGATTATGTGGTAAGGGGAAGAGGGGAGGAGGGAAAGAGATGGGATGGTTTGAATATGAGATGGAATGAGGAGAGTGAATAGGTATGCAGTAGATACAGAAAGTGAATAGATTCAGTAATTGAAAAAGAAACTGAATCGAGTAGCCGAAGATGGTAAACGAATCAGGTGAATATCAAATGGTAAAAACTTAAACGAATGAGCAAATGAGTGATGAGTGATGAGTAATGAGGCATAGAAAGGGTTGGAACCTGGAAATGAATGGAGATGTATATATGGTAGATAGTAGATATTAAATGATAAATAATAAATGATAAATGATCGTGTGAGGAGGGTGAAGAGGGTAGAGGAGAGTAAAGTAAAGTACTAGGAAAGCAAAAATTAAAGAGGATAGATGAGGGCAGAATGGATGGGATGGATAGAATGGATGGGATGAATGAGCGGGATAGATGGATGGGATGTGATGGGATGGATGGGGAACGGAGGTACATGTATATATATTTTATCTATTTAATTGAAAAGGAGTAGATGAGTACATGATAGGTAGGTATAGACGTAGAGTTGGTAGTGCTACATTATAGCGAAGGCTAGATCTTTTCAAAAAAGAGGAGTGCTAGTGCCAGTGCCAGTCCCACTATCAGTAGAGAGAATATAGGTATACAGACTTCAGAGCAGGGATGGAGATGGAATATGTGTACTCGAGTATATGATACAGATTTCTATATCTAGAGTTTGTATGATAAGTATAGTATTGCATTGAGATTGAGATTAGTATTGGGATTGTTGTTGAGATTGTGCAGCGATGAAATAGACTTGGATTTGGACTTGGACTTACTATTGGTAAGGTAAGGTAAGGTGATGTGGTGAGAAGAGAGGAGCAGTGAGAAGTGAGAAGTTAGAAGTTATAATTTGGATTGGGACTGGGATCGTCGGGAAGATCTCGAAGTTGGGCAGGGAGCGGTGTGGTACAATAGTAGGATATATAGGGTGGATGGGATGGGGAAATTGTATTGTATGGTACTGTGATGTATTGGGGATGGAATGAAAAGTCGTGTAGTATCTGTGTGCCGAGTACGGAGTGCGGGCTACAGGGTGAATAGGTATACGAGTATAGGTAGATAGAAAATGGATAAATTCTTGATCCCAAAAACCATTTATTATAACAACTAGATAATAAGAATATATATGAAATTATGAGATTATGAAATGTATGCTTATATATTATGATCTGATAGAACCTTTGAAAGCCGTCATAGATATAGACATGGAGAGATAGGGATAGAAAGGATTTCCATTTTTTAAATTTCCAAATTTTCAAATCTTTATATAAACAATATCATATCTTTGAAAAAGAAATTGGTTTATGAATGGGAAGGAGCGGAGATGTATATCGAGATCATAATAGTTGGGAAATGAAGCGAGAAGATAAAGGGGGGGGGGGGGGGGGGGTAGGGGCATTGAGAACATAGACTCTAGAGGAGGGAATAGTGTGGTAATACTATAGGTGAGTCTAGATATAATATCAACTTCAGAGAGATTATATCATTTAAAGCACATAACATCACATCAACCAAAAATATTCGAAGATGCAGGAGGACTATTGAAGTGATTCGAAGTATATGATAACGAAAGTGATGATATGCTAAATTGAGATTGTGGAGTTTAAAAGATGAAAAACGAAAGGTTTGATATCGTTATATGTCGAATGAGATAACATGTAAACTGAACATGGAAAATATGAAAGTTCGAGTTCCGCTGTGCAATTTCAAGACTCTGGTTGCTGAAATTTTCAAGCCTATGTTTGAAATTTTGGCGCTTGACCGAAGATTCCTTGTATTGATCAATGACTCTTCCATCACAAATGTTGCATTGTCAAAGAGACAAGAGAAACATTGAATCCTCCACCTCTGCCTTTTCTGCCTCCTTTGTCTCTGCCTCCTTTTTCAATCGGTACCAATGCCCGATCCAATCCGAATATGCTTCATCGTATTCATCACCAGTAGCATAATATCTACCGACTTCACCACAGTTTGAACAGACACGCCCATCGACATCCCTAAACTTAATGATATCCACCTCTCGCTCCCGGAGTATTGCATCCACATTGCTTGCAAGTGCATCCCCGATGTTCAATTCCTTCAATTTGTCCAGCATAAAATTCCAAGACACCTCTTCAGCCTCGTGTGCGGTGTCGTACATGTATTCGGTGTCGTGCATGCATTCTTCTTCCCAACACAAGAAATTGGGTGGATACTTGATAGGTATATAAACCAAATCAAAGACAATTTGAAGGCTGTCAATAGTCCAACCATCGGCGACAGCGGGGCTCTGTTGTATCTCATTGTGAACAAAGGTAGTTTTATTTATACCTAAAAGTTGCAGTGTGGTTCTAAACCTGGAGAATGCAGCCGATGATCGCAAGGCCTGCATCGCCATTGTGGTGGGGAATCCGTAGTCAGGGTTGACAAAGAACATTAAAGGTTGATGAAGATTGAAGCCATGGCTCATCGCGCAATGAATGAGATGTGTTTGATCGGATATTTTCATCCTGGAGGAAACAGTGAACAATATAGTGTGTTTGGTCGCAATATCCATTACCCCATGACCGCCTGACTTGAGAATGTAGTCAACGGTGTCTATATCCTCATGGTATATTGCATCTTTCAACCATATCGAATCAATGCCTCCATTGGAATGGAGCTCTTCTCGAACTAATGTGAAGGCCCAACAAAAAAGTGCGAGGCGATTAGGCTCATGGCGACAACTGTCTGCGGGACATGCATTTTGAGTTATTCTACGAAGAGATAACCTCGCACAACAATCCATGCCTCGCCGACCTCGAATTGCTCAACAAACAGCTTTAGCATCTCAAATCGACTTTCGCAAGGGACTCGGGCAGATTTCTCGGCATCAGAAACATCGATGTCATACTCCGACCTCGGGCCCCACCCTCGCCCAGGCCCAGGCCCTAGCCAATGGCCCGGCATTGCCGCAGCATCAATGGCATACATTACAAGATTCCTGCTCGGTCTTGTTAGAAGGGATTCGCCAACTGCACAATATGTCACGCGACAAGGGCTTAACTTACTCTCCGCGCCCGTTTCGTACTTCTACATCAGCTCCCTGTTCCATGAGAAACTTACAAGTTTCAAGTTCTCCGGCAACCGCTGCTATCTGGAAACCCCCAATTAGAAGTCTTCGTCATTGAAAACAAACATGTGCATTTGAGGCAGAACCTTGAAACATTCAAATTTTAACCCCAACGTAATTCAATTGATTTACATAGAGTCTTCAAAGCGGGAGTTCATTTGACATGATCGAACACTGAGGTGTAATGGGGGACGTACCATCAAAGGTGTTTGTCCATAAGAATCAGTATCCAAAGGCGAAGCAAGCCCCTGTTCGAACAGGAGGTTAATGGCATCGATACGACCCTCCCAGCATAGCTTGAAGATTATCGCATTATCTGGGACGGCTCTATATGCTTGCAATGCGTGTTCGATGTTTCCAGGGGCCTTTGAAAGAGCGAATCTGAGCCCAAACCTGACGCCGCATAGTTGCAGAAATCTGGAAGGGTGCATGGTGATTGTGGTCCGCATTGTGTTGGTGTCATCTGCAAAGAACATGGTGATCGTGTGGAAACGAACTGTTCCAAAGGGCGTGCTTATTGTATAGCAGCTGTGATATGAAGTGCCCAGAAGAACAGTCTTTCTCCGCGGATGAATATTTCTGTTAGTCTTAGAGGGATTCGACAATTCAGAAAATGCCAAGTCCATAGCTTTTTCAAAGCCGAGTCTCAAGACGGGATTTGTAATGCTGCACGCAAGAGTTCGGGCTTCTCTTTTTAGCGCTTAGAGGTGGCCATTCATATCCGCTGGATCTCTGTATTTAGTTTCAATAGTTGTCGAGGTCTGTTCCTGCAATTTAAGCTTTATATCACCCACAAGATTTATGAGCTGCTGTTGATACTTAAAAGTCTGTACGGCTAGGCGTTTAGAAGTATCAGAGATCATCAAAGCTGTAATCGGGGAAGTACTAACTGAGAGGAACTCTGCCGAGCCAGAATCAGGGTTGTCTTTGCACGGTCTAATTTCGACTGTAACTCTTGTACCCTTTCCATCTTTATGACTGCCTTCAAAGCTTGCCACTTTCTTTTCATTCGGGTGGCGTCTGTCTTTAGGGGTATGATCTTTTGGCTTAGGCGATCGAGAGATTTAAGAACCTCAAAGCAAAGTCCAAGAGCCTCGACTACTGAGTTTGAGTGATGTATGTACTGGCTTTCCTCTAGTTGGATCTCGTTAAGAACGTTTGATATAGCATGTTAATCTTTGCATATCATTTGAACCTCATGAGGGACTTCTTGAATCGATTCCCATAGCTCACAAGCTTTCTTGATACCGTCCGCAAGTTGAATAGTAGGGCTGAGAACCGAGATCACGCTCGACACTCCAGCAAGTGCCTCCATAAGTGAAGGAATGACTCTCGAGGTGAGGCAATAATGAATAGAGCAGGATGAGAGGAATTGATAACTCTTAAAAGCTTATGGCATTCTTCATGATTCGATAAAGTTAGTTGAAATTGGGACCTTAAATGGTAAGTTAATAGATCAGGCTTGGTGTAACACTCCAATAACCACAACATGTAGTTGATGCATAGCCGCCTGTACTATGTGTCCAGCCATTCATTTGGCCGTGATAGTTGTACGAAGATGAGGTTTGAGTTGGCATAGCCCACTTGTAGGCTGTCGCTCACTTGAGTGGTTTACCTCAAAATCCAGCCAGATCTACGAACGTGGTACTAAATTGTCTTAGAGAATAGGGAAAGGAAGCACAAATTTGGCCATCTTGAATCTCGAATTGTCGCATTAGGAATGTTACATTGCTTCGATATTCGACCCATGGGACAAGACGGAGGATCAACGACATATATATAGATAATTAACCAGATGGACGTTGATGTTGAACAGAAACATGACTTCGCCGGTTACGTCAGCATGAGCTCGAATAATAGAGCACTGGCACTATTATGTAATCAAGAATACAACGTTAAGAGCCTGGGAAGCCTTGCTCTTGTCTTGCTCTTGCTCGTAAACGAATAATAAACTTCCATCATCCAACATATAATCATTACTTATCTTTTAAAAAACACTACCTACATACAAGTTGACTTTAAATACTATTATCCGCAACAATATACCACGAAAAGAAGACGATGAGGAGGAACAAAAAACAATTAGGGTTATGATACTAACGATGCAGTCTTCCTCTCACAGCTTTCACCTCTTCTCAACAATCGCACATGCCACCGTTTCGACATTGCGATAGGCACAATCCGAGACGATGGTTTCCCCAAACACTTCTTCGATATATATTATGGTTCTTGATGACTGCTCACATCCTAAGTTCATCGGTCGCGAACGTATTGGCAATATTTAGTTGCGGCTCATGCACTATTGCGAAATCGACAACAATATCTATGGTGGTATGTGATCCTGAATACCGTGGCAGACAATATCTACAATCAACTACGTATATGCCTCTGTGTATGTCGATACATCTTTCAAATAACGACGATACTTCCCTATACAATGGCTTCAAGTACTGTTTTTTTGTGGTTGGCCTGCAAGGCCGAAGGTTGTCCTTCATCCCTCACTAATGGTTGAAACTGTGGATTGATGGAAGTGGCTGATATCTATCGGCATGGACAAACCAAAAGGATGATTTGTGAATATGCCATACCTAATGAGTCTTTGACATGCTTGAACGAATCCTCACAACACGCCAACTTCGGCTCCAGCACCCTTGATATTCGCAAGATGTCAATAGTGGTCGTTACTTTAACAAGGCTGAAGATAGTACATACATCTTACCGTTAGATGCCTCACTGGATGATGATTAGGTTTTCAAAGATTCTATGCTGTTCGGACTCACCTGATTCCAAACAAGAACTGATCTACACACCATCAGACTTTTGACATGGCGACTGTTTCTGGGCGATCTGAAGCACTCCTTATCCTTACCCATGTGCTGAGTCTATCACAAAGCTTTAACCTTGACTGCTACCCCAACGACGACATTCATGCTCCTCTAAAGGTGCTTGAGGATTCAGTCACCTTTCAACGATGTTGTCATCATTCACAACCAGCACCAAGACGAACCCACGAAATAACCCAAGGATCTCGCAATCATTTAACGGCGGAGTTCCCGGGTTATCGTCTACAATTCGAACACTGGGTTATTTATCTTTGGCAGAGGGGCTGCAAGGGAGTTCGCTCCCAACTACACTGGGGACGTTCTTTGCATACGTGACCGGAGAGTATTTGTGGGTTAAATTCCCTTGTCCCTCGTATAGAGGCAGACTCCATATTGGCATGGCCATATCGACGATAACTTCCTTTACTTTTTGCTTGTTATATTTGCGTTTAAACGCATCGTAGATAGATCATTTTGCACACTTTGCGTGACATCGAAATTTGTAAACGCGGTCTGGATACCGATGCATGGAAGTTGGAAGGAAGGGACACACGAATCTCGGTAATTTGCTCACTCGATGTGGTATGGGATGATTCTTTCAATACCTACCTACTTCTCACCTTTTATGGGATAACGAATGCGGTTTCCCTTCTACCATGGTGGCTGTTTTGAACATCACATTATGGTTATGGTATATCGGTACATCACTCACTAACTCTACTTACTACCTACCTACACTTCTTTTATTGGAACTCGACTCAATTCAGCATTCAACACCACAACAATAACAAATAGAACAAGGCAAGTCATACAATCAAAAATATAGGTAATGTAACACCAAAATCCCTCCCAAATTTTTACAATTTTATCTTCATCTTCTACTCCTCAAGTCTACAAGACCCTTACAATATACTTCTTTTCTTCAAATTTCTTTCTTTACATTTTTCTCTTGGTCTGGTCTTTTGTGTCGCATTGTATGGTTCATGCCAATCCATCGACTCAATTCTCGCTAAGCCTAAAGAAGCGCGCCACTTTAGCAAAATCATCGACATTGCTCAATTATGTCTCCAACTCCACAACCAAAAGAACACCTTATTGCTCGAGATGCGATCGCGCTCGAGATGAAAGACAGCTGGAGCCCCGGTGAAGATCGCAGAGATAGAGGTAGAGTAGACCGAGGAGTTATTGAACGACGGTCGAGAAGATCAAGGTCTCCCACGTCACGTCGCCCGGACGCCGACAGGACAATCAACATACGAGATCGCAGTACTGATAGGTCAAGGCCATCACAAGAAATTGAAAGACGAGATCGTAGCCCGGATCGCAGAAGACAATTATCTCCTCGGCCAGGAAAGGGTTCACAAGAAGAGGTATTGAAGCGCAATCAAGGCAGGGAACTACTGTCGGAGACGCGAGGCTCAGATACCGTAAGAGGAAACACAGCTCATTCTCCTCCAGCGATCAAACGAAGAAAGAGTCGTAGCCCATCGCCGAGTCGCAATCAGCAAAAGAAGGTTCGAAGAAATTCTCGCAGTCCAGCACGGCACAACGGAGCTAGTAAAGGGTCATCCCGGCGAGATAGGAAGCGACGAAACCGGTCTGCATCACAACATCGACATCGACAATCAGAACAAAATAGAAATAATCAACGCGAGGAAGGAAATCCTAGAAACCGCAGAGATTTTGGAAAAACCGATAAGCGTGGACGATCTCCTGGCCAAAACCGCGATAAATTTGAGAGACCTCCTCCATCCTCCCTGGACTACGACGATCCCCCGACGAATCGCAATAAATCTCCTCAAAGAATTGTCGAGCAAGAACAAAAGGACAGAGCAAGACCAGCACCAGCACCAGAGTCCGTTGAGGACAAGGAGAAGAATCGAGATATTTCCCCATACTCGAGCCGTCGATCCCCAGAGGCAGACAGATACGAACCATCAAATCGTGGTCGTCATCAATCGCCTCGTGCGCCGAAAGGACCGAAGGGAAATAGGAGACGTTCTCCAAAGCGAGACAAGGGACGACCTCCTCCACGAGACGAATATCGTCCGAATAATAAATCCCGAGGTCGACCTACTTCGGCAGCTTCAGGAGCGAATAGTATTCAGGTAAAGTCGGATAAGATGGCCAACAGAGGATTCTTTGGTAGCCAGCAAGGGTACAATCCAAACCAGCAGATGCAGGCTGCATTTCCTTTAAAACCACAATTTAACCAAGTTCCTCAAGGGCCTCAAGCTGATTTACGACAATTTTCACAATCTCCACAGCATCAAATGACCCCAAACTCGTATCATGGTTCACCTCAGGCACAATCACCATATTCTTCTGGGCGTGGAAATTGGAATGGCTCACAGCAACAACAATTTTCGCCTACTTCGTAAGTTATCCCTTCGTTTTATTGACATTTTTGATGTACTAACCAATATGCAGGCAGTTCCAACCGAACTACCAGCAACAGCCGGGATATGCTACTCCTACCGGCCCGCAAAGTCAAATGTATGGCAACCAAACACAGTCTCCTTCCTACCAAGCACCTCCCACAGGGCCAATGAATAATAATCTCCGAGGAAATCAACGAAATTTTCGAGGTAACAATTTCAATCCCCGAGGTGGTCGTGGTAATCAGTTCAATCCTCAATGGAATCCTCCCTCTGGTCCCTCTGGCGCCAGTCGTGGCCAGTTCACCAACTCCGGCAACGTCACACCTCAGCATATGTCTCCGCAGCAGCAGTTCCCCTCGCAGAACCCACTTGATACTAGTGCAATGCCACTACAAAACCAGGTAGAGGAAAGCGAAGACTTGTTTAGACCCTCAAAAGACCTCCAAGCTGAGGATACTAGCAAGAAGAATGATGAGGAACAGATGCCCCCTCCTAGTCGACCACCGCCAACAGGACCTCAAAGCCAACAGAATTCCTCGAAATTCAGCTTTGCCTTTAAAGGTCCGGCGAAAGCGGCTACTACTCCAAAACCAGAAATTTCCCAAAAGCTGAACGCTGCGCCAATCAAGCGAGATATGCAAGATAGCCCTCGTGGTCCTGCAGCAACACGAAACATTCCCACAGAACCAGCATCTGCAAGATCACAACACACATTCCGCGAACCACCGCCACCTATCACGCGTAAGGTCAAGAAGACTTTGCAACGTATGAAGCCAAAGCCACAACTACTCCCCGAATACAAAGCATCAGATTCTGTATACTATCGGAAACCTGGTAATGAATCTGTGGTGGGGTCTGGGACTTACGGTAAAGTGTTCAAGGCCATTCACGTTTACACAAAGAAGTTGGTTGCTTTGAAGAAGATACGCATGGAAGGAGAGCGCGATGGATTTCCCGTGACTGCGGTACGAGAAATTAAACTGCTTCAATCCTTGAAGCACGCAAATATCGTTAATCTACAGGAGGTAATGGTGGAAAAGAACGATTGCTTTATGGTTTTTGAATATCTGTCCCATGACCTGACAGGATTGCTCAACCACCCATCCTTCAAGTTGGACGCAGCTCACAAAAAGCATCTTGCTAAGCAGCTTTTTGAGGGCCTTGATTACCTTCATCGCCGAGGTGTTCTACATCGGGATATCAAAGCAGCGAATATCCTCGTGAGTGATGAAGGGCAACTGAAATTAGCAGATTTTGGATTAGCTCGATTCTACGCAAAGCGAAGGCAGCTAGACTATACCAATCGTGTTATCACTATCTGGTACCGTTCACCGGAACTTCTCCTCGGCGAGACACAATATGGCCCTGCAGTCGACATATGGAGCGCAGCCTGTGTTTTGGTTGAAATCTTCACTCGACACGCAATATTCCCCGGGGACGGTGGCGAAATCAGTCAACTCGAGAAAATTTACGCTGTACTTGGAACTCCGAATCGAAATGATTGGCCGGCCTTAGTAGATATGGCATGGTTTGAACTACTCCGACCTTCTGCCAAACGATCCAACGTCTTTGCAGAAAAATACAAAGATCGAGTTACGCCGGCTGCATTTGAGCTCCTGGATGCCATGTTTCAATATGATCCTACCAAGAGACCTTCTGCCTCTGATGTTCTTGAGCATCCGTATTTCACAACGGAAGAGCCAATTCCGAGACAGGCTATTGAGTATGTTATTTCCATGTTTCCCAACCTTTTCACCAAGTGATAATTAGCTAATACCTCAAAATAGACTTAAAGAACTCAAGGGTGATTGGCATGAATTTGAATCCAAGGCGTTACGCAAAGAAAACGAGCGTAAGGATAAAGAGGCGCGAAGAGCGGCGCAGAAGGAAAAGGAGAAGAAGAGAAGTGCAGAAGGTGAAGCGAGTTCCGACAGAGACCCAAAACGAGTAATGATGGGACCTCCAAGCATACCACCTTCGTCATCCATAATCCAAACTCAGGAGGTCGCCGTTTTAAATGAATAGAATGGTTCTCATGAACCACTCCCATGGTTGGCATGGGAAAGTTTACGAAAAGCTTGCAGGATTGTACATTTGGGATGGAGCGCTATTGGCATGCGGTCGGACAAAGCTTTTGTAAGGTTATTGATTGATATTCATAACCAAAGTAGGTAGGTAATGGGACGCGAATGATTCTTCATGATGGGAAGGTTTCTCAAGACGAGAAACGAGATAGCTTAGTGGAGGAGGAGCAGCGGGTGCGGGAGCGGGCGTTCTGGTGACGAGGAACGGGTGGGATACTTGAAGTGCATATCACATGTCTCCTTACGATGGTGCGTAAGGCGCTGGGAAAGTGAAATTGCCCTTTCCGTTTTTTATTGGTCGTTTGCAAAAAGGGTGATGTGGATGTGGATGTTGATATGGATATGGAAATTGTGCGTTGCTATAGGAGCGAATGAATGATTGCAATGCAATGAATGATATATCACATGCGGTACTTTTTGTATGTGATGTGTTGTGTTTGTTGTGTGGTTTCGTGTGAGTTGTGTTGTGATGTGATGTGATGTGATGTGATGTGGTATGGTTGTGATTGTGATTGTGGATTTCGTGAGTTTCTACAATGAACCTGGACTGGAGAAACACTCTGATCATGAATCTGATCTGTTATAGTGTATTATATCGTATTGATCTTGTCTGTAGCATGGAATATAGATAGATTGGGGGGTGAGGGGGGGTTGTTTGGTAGCAGGTTAGGTTATGTTAGGTGAGGTATTGTGAGGTAAGGTAGGCGATGGGGATGGGGATGGGGATGGGGATGATGAGAGGGATTGTGAGAGGGAAAGGGGAAGGGGAAGAATATGTGGAAAGGGAAGGGGGAAGGGGGAAGGGAAAGGTAGTTGATACGGTATAAAAGTGATTATACTTGAGTATACTTGAGTAATATAATCTCAACATAAATAACTGAAGAGAAGAGGAGAAGAGGAGAGGAGAGGAGAGAAGAGAGGAGAAGATTAGGTAAATATATGAATTAGACAAATCAAAGGTATTAATGATTGATTCTATTGAAAGGGGAGAAAAGGAAAGGAAAGGAAAAGAGATAAAAGTAGACAGAGGAGAGAAGAAAGCAAAGTATATAAAGGACAGGAAATGAAATGAATAGAAAGGAAAGGAGAGAAAAGTATATAAATAAGCGAGCATACATATTTTATAAGAAGGGAGAAAATGTTACATAGACTAAGGATGAAGATGAAGATGAGGAGGTTAGCATTGTAATCTTACCAAGTAGCTAAGTAGCCAAGTAGCCAATAGCCAAGTAGACAGAAATTACAAGGCACCGTTCGTTCACCGTTCGTTCACCTCAAGTTCATCTCAAGTTTAATTTATCTTGTAGTAAAACAGGCAAGCAAGTAGGCAAGTAGGCAAGCAAGCAAGCAAGCGGTTGAACAACCTTCAATAAACGACAAGCAACAAGCAATAATATAATCAATAGTATACAGCACATCATGTCCTGATTGGTAATCACCTTGTATTGTATCAACGATGACTATATTATCTATGTACAACTAACAACTAACTATCTTGTTAACCTCCTCTCTCACACTCTCACTCTCTCCTATTCGCTTTCTTCCACTGCTTCCACTGCTTCTTGTAATTCAATCAGGATTACAAGGTAGGTATCTATGGAGAAATCTCTCATCCCTCCCAAGAAGAATGCGTCTTCCGGCTTTTAGCTGTTCCCAATTCCGTTATTTTCATTTCCGTTTCCATTGTTGTCAACCACGATTCCAACGCCGGCTAATTTCCTTCGACGGGGGTAATATCAGGAGGGGGTGTGATCGGGGGTGAAGTGGAATTCCTCGGAACATTCTTATCCTGTACGACTTTGATGATATAATCACCTGCATCATTTGCGCCATCAAGACTACCTATACGAATCTTGAAGTATTCTGCATCGCGAAGCATTCTGTTTTCTCATTAGTCGCTTGAGTATTATTGGAGATAAAAGTAGCAAGAAAATAAGTCAACATACCGGCCCTTAGAATCCTCGCTCCCCAGAACCACATCCCCGAACGCCTTCCCCAATTGCTCCCGAAAGCTTTTGAATACCAGCTCCATAATCATTTTCACGGTCATATCTGGGAGATGCTTGTTCAGAACTTTATGCAATGTGAGCGTCTCTTTCGTCATCGTTTCCATATACGCATTGATAGAGCCAGCTCTACTTCCATCTTCCCAATTAATCGCCTTCATGCTTTTGATATGAGCAGTTGCTCTTCCGGACATAATATTGAGGAATTTATCGTAGATCAATTGCTGATGTTCGAGATATGCGCGGCGGATCTTGTCAAATTCACCCATAAGAATGGAGACAGAGGAGCCGGTGCCAGCATGACGACGCACGTATTCGCGGATGTATGGAATGAGAACAGATATAAAGGAGGTGGCCTGGGCGGCGAGGGCGAGATGTTTGGTAGTTATGTTTTTTTAGACCTGCGGTAGTGGTAGCTCCGGCTCCGAGGATTAGTTGTTGCACGCGGGAATTGAAGAGTGTGAGGTAGGAGAGAATCGACGTAGCGATCTCGGAGGTCATGGATGGAATGCCAGTATTAAGGTGAAGAAGGGAGGCGAGACCATGGAGACAAAGAATTGCAGATATGGGGAGGATGTATGATTGGTCATCAACGACTGCAGAACGAGTTTGGCTTTTACTAGGTGTAGGTGTAGAGGTAGAGTTTGGTGTTGAGGTTCCATTCTTTTGCGTACCATTTGTTGGGGGTGTGAGGTAAGATTGGGTTCCGAGAGGCGAATCAGTACAAGACTGCCACACTTTGCTGCCGGAGCTCCAGGCTTCGACATCTTGTGTGCTTGCGGAGAGTATTCTAGACAAGAGTTTTTCATCGTCATCGGTGAAATCTTTGGCATTCCAAGGATCTGCTTCCATTCCTGTAGCCAGACTTTGCCGCTCTGATTCACCCAATTGCTGGACGTAATCTTTGATGTGACCATTGACTACATTTTTTAAGGCTGTACCACTTCTACCCGATACAGCTTCGCATTCGTTTGCGAAAAGCAGATTTAGCGTGAAATATCGTAGAAATCTTTCGACCGAGAGATGGGTGCTTTGGTCTGTCCTCACCCGCAGCACTTTCACTATTTTATCTTGAGCAATGTCCACAGCTTGTCCCAGGAGACTAGACATATCCAGCGTCTGGTGCATTTCTTCTTGCAACTCCCTGCCAGAACTACCCCTTAAACTGGGGCTCATTCTAGCATTGAGTGATCCTATAACAGGACTTCGTGGTGGGGACTTTACACCCCCAAGAGTGTCCGGATCTCCAAGAGTACTAGTGACGTCTAGCAATACCTTGACTTGAGTCCCTAGCCTTCTCAGAGTCTCGCCAACTTGAACATAGGTTTTCTTAAGGAGTTCTTCAGCATCATCTGGATCCAATGAACGTAAATTGCGAGCTAATATTATTGATTTTTCTTGTTGGTTCTTTTGCTTAGCAGCGCCAACCGTAGACGCCGACATCATAGAATCGGCATCGTCATCATTAGAACTAGGGAGAAACCGTCGGATAATATTCCGCACCTCTCGCAACACGGCATCTCTAAATGCAGATGTTGCAGCCGAAGTATATTTTGCCCTATACAAACCGCTCAGGTTCGATAATAATTCTGTACGAAATTCGTCAGGAACCGTCAGATATGTGGGCGGCTGTGAAGATGTTTCGCGACTGTGAGTGCCCCTTGATCTCGAAGATGCATTGCTCCAACGTTGCAGCGTATCTTCGGTAGATACCGTTTCAACATGTCGTCTGAGATCGCCAAGAAGGGCTTGGAGAAATTTGGCCTCGAAACTTTTGCCAATCCGGAAGCGTAACGTATTTAAATCATTCGTTACTCCTTGCAAAGCTGTGGCACCTCTCAGGTCTTGGAGTTGTAACTTTCGCTGGCCCGGTTTGCTCAGCATCTCCTCGCCTGCGATAAGTTTTTCCAATGCATCGATGGCATCCAGTGCTTGTTCCACATCACCATTCTCCACCATTGATTCACAGCTCGCAACAGCATTTACTATTTGTTTCAGTTGCTGAACTGCATCATTCAATTGCTTCAAATTCTCTCTCCTTCTTTGCAGATTTACAATTTTCAATCCACCGACGGCCATTTCTTCATCTAAATCTTCTAATTCCTTTCTCAAGGTTTTGATCCTCTCTACGGAAACTGCTGCTTCGAAATGAAGTTCTCTCAAAGAGCCTAATGCTGCGAAAAAAGAAGTCGAGGCCGTAGATATTGAGGATATTAGATGCACCTCGATAGTGTCCATGTACCACGATAATTTCTCCTGAAGAATGGCATTCGTAGCTAGAGCTTTTCTGGGGTTAACTGCGGAGCCATTACTTGTCCGACGTTCGTCAGGAGAGCCAGACGTTGGCCGGATGACCTCTGAGCGTTCGCTGACAACATCGAAGGTTCTTGGGTTTTCCAGGTGGAAATCCTCATCGAAGTACACATTGGGGACTGTAGTTATGGGAGTCGGCGCATGTAGAGCTCTTCTCCCACTACTAGACTTTTTCCGGGCCGATACCGAGGGACTCTCCAACGATACAAGAGAAGCCAAAGATGCCCGTCTAGAAGGTTTAGGTGTCCGTGCGTCGAAGTCTAGGATATCTGCGAAGTCGTCCGCCTTATTGCCTTTGCGTAACAGTTGCGTCCCCCCCTCTTCCTCATTCTCTTTTGCTCTTTGTAATGCATCATAGGTTGCTCCTACTTGGGCCAAATACGATTTGAATTCCGACGGATCGACATGCGGTATATTTGTAAGTGTTACCGGGGGTATATCTCGAGCGGTCGGAGGTTTATGTGCACTGGATGCGGGGGCGGAGGTGTGGGGAATGAGACCAGTTCGAACGATTGGTGGTTGGAGTAAAGTAGATATAGCTAGTATATGTCAGTTCCTTCCCTGACTTCTCCAACCATTTCCAAAACATACCGTTCTGCCCGGATTCATTCAATCGATGCCATTGTGAGACTGTATCCAATGTTCCCCCTATCGAGTGTATCGAGCTAGCTGTTGACTCGCGCCGTGGATAAAGTCTGCCACCGGAGGAGCCCGGTCTGTTAGATACTATTAGCATTGTAATATTTACTGATCTCGAATCACGCAACAAACCTTGGGAATGGATATTCGTTCTGAACCCCAGGAGAGGAAGGAGAAAAGCTCTCTACAGAAAATCGCGATGCCGGGGAATTATCCATGATTCGCAATACAGGCGGCGGAAGTCCCCAACACCACAATTGTTATAATCGAAAGTAACACCCATAAACTTATCTAGAGATTTATAGTAGCTCTAATACTCGGTTAAAAGAAAGAAAAATGATAATTGGAGTGAAATAATGATGATTTTTAATACAATGGTCAAGATGAAAGGCCACGATATCTATGAGGTTTCCAGCCTTCCGTTCTTTCAGCCTTTCGATCAACATATCCAATCATTTTCATTGTTGGTATTTGATTGGTTGTTTGAAGTGCGAGGCTGAGGCTTACCAAGGTTGCATGGTTGGAACAAATTTGTACTCGAGTTATTCACATTGTTTAATCTGTATTTGGTTGATTGGTTGATTGGTTAGTAGATTGTTCTATTGATTGGAGTACGAGGCTGAGGCTTGCCAAGGTTTGTATATCAAATTGTAACCGTGGGTATATTCTCAGTATATCATTTGTTTGTTTAATTTTTAATTCTTTTCCAAAGATTATAATAAGTTTTAATAAGTATTCAAAATAATACTCAAGGCTCTTCATAAGCTCATTTGGTTAAATCAAATTTATATATAATGAAATTGATTTGATATCTTTTAATTGAAAGATAATTATCATATTGGTTCCTGCGGCAATTCCATGCAAACACTTTACACGAGTTTGTCGCGTTCAAAAAAGGAGAAAACGCGTCTTATCAAAAACCTCAGGTTCTCCCACTTAGCAACAGCAGGACAACAGCAGGATATCAACACTACCAATATCCCCGCAGTTCGTATTTAACAACACAAAAAGACACAAACAATAAGATGGATCGTCAATCTGTATTTTCTCTGAGTGTTTTACCACCTGAGTATGGCGACAATGAAGATACTCGGGGTCAAGTACAAGCACAATTAGAACAATTTATTCTTCAATTTCGCATTGATAATGCCTTCATCTACAGGTAGGAAGCATTCCACCGTGTGCGATATCATGCTAATGGAGTCGATATAGAGATCAGATCCGCGAAAACGTTCTGTTAAAACAATACTTTTGTGACGTTGATGTTGGGCACTTGATATCTTTCAATGAAGAACTTGCACACCGACTTGCGACAGAACCTGCAGAGATTATACCATTGGTAACAAGCCCCTAAGATCCCTAGGTATCGCCCGCAAACTATCTCTGACGCATGCTCAGTTCGAAAGTGCATTAAAAAAATGTACTCACCGAATCGTATATCCTTCGGACAGAGATATTGTCCTTCCCGAACATCAACTCCTCCTTCACTCCACGGCCTCGGAGATTTCCATTCGAGATCTAGACGCCCTTGCCATATCCCGACTTGTGCGAGTACCTGGTATCGTCATTGGAGCCTCAGTTCTATCCTCAAAAGCAACAGCACTAAATATACAATGTCGAAATTGTCGCTCTACAAAAGTGTTGCCAGTATCTGGTGGATTTTCTGGTGTTTCACTACCCAGAATATGCGATAGACAAAAGATGCCTGGAGATCAACCTTGTCCCATGGATCCGTATGTGGTTGTTCATGAAGCTTCACAATTCGTCGATCAACAAATTATTAAGCTTCAAGAAGCTCCAGATCAAGTCCCGGTGGGAGAACTGCCACGTCACGTTCTCATTTCAACCGATAGATATTTGACGAATCGGGTGGTACCCGGTACAAGATGTATGATCACCGGTATCTTTTCTATTTATCAAAACAAAAACACAAAAGGCTCCTCGACAACCTCGGCCGTTGCCATTCGAACTCCTTATCTGAGAGCAGTTGGCATCCATAGCGATGTCGATCACACCGCAAAGGGCAACGCAGTATTCTCTGAAGAGGAAGAACAGGAATTCCTCGAAATGTCACGCAGACCTGACCTCTACAGTGTTTTCGCTTCCTGCATCGCTCCATCTATTTATGGCAATAACGATATTAAAAAAGCGATAGCATGTCTCCTGCTCGGTGGATCCAAAAAGATCCTTCCTGATGGTATGAAACTTCGTGGTGATATTAATGTCCTTCTCCTCGGTGATCCTGGAACTGCCAAATCTCAACTTCTAAAATTCGTCGAAAAAGTCGCTCCCATTGCTATTTATACGTCTGGAAAAGGATCTTCAGCCGCTGGTTTAACCGCCTCCGTTCAACGTGATCACACAACCCGAGAATTCTACCTCGAAGGTGGAGCTATGGTTCTTGCGGACGGAGGTGTAGTATGCATCGACGAATTCGATAAAATGCGTGACGAGGATAGAGTGGCCATCCACGAAGCTATGGAACAACAAACTATCTCGATAGCTAAAGCTGGTATCACAACAATTCTCAATGCAAGAACTTCTGTCCTTGCTGCAGCTAATCCTATCTTCGGACGTTATGATGATCTTAAATCGCCAGGCGAGAATATTGATTTCCAAACCACCATTCTGTCGCGTTTCGATATGATTTTTATAGTGAAGGATGAGCATGAGAGAGGCAAAGATGAGAAGATGGCGAGACATGTTATGAATGTGCACATGGGTGGTAGAGGAAGGGAAGAACAAGCCGAATCGGAGATTCCTGTTGAAAAGATGAAGAGATACGTCAGCTATTGTAAATCGTATGTATTACATTTATTCCGTCTCCTCCATGACAAGAAAGTATAAAATTGACAAGCTCCAGTCGTTGCGCACCCCGCCTCTCTCCAGAAGCTGCCGAAAAGCTTTCTTCTCACTTCGTTTCCATCCGAAAACAAGTTCACGCCAACGAAATGACAACCAACGAACGCTCCTCCATCCCCATCACCGTCCGTCAACTCGAAGCCATCATCCGCATAACCGAATCCCTAGCTAAAATCTCCCTATCCCCCATCGCCCAAGATCAACACGTCGACGAAGCAATCCGATTATTCCTAGCATCCACCATGGATGCCGTTCAACAGGGTGTCGCCCAACAAGGAAGTCGAGAACTACAAGACGAAGTCGCGAGACTAGAGGAAGAACTGAAGAAAAGATTGCCAGTGGGTTGGAGCACGAGTTTGGCAACGCTGAAGAGGGAAATGTGTGAGGGGAGGGGCTTTAGCGAAATGAGTTTGGAGAGGGCGCTGGTGGTGTTGCAGAGGAGAGATACGATTGCTATTAGGGGGCAGGGTAGTCAGGTTTATAGGAGCGGTGCTTAGAGTGCTTAGAGTGACGAGGGTCATGTGATGTCATGTTTGATGTGATGGTTGATGTTTGATGAACGATGTCGGCATGAATATTTGTATTGGGCGTTAGGATTAGGATTAGGACGAGGACGAAAGAATATTGTGTTATTTACACATAGGATGCTAGGATGCGAAGGAAAGTCCTGTCCTTGGTTCCATAGTCTATAGTAATAGACTAATAGTATGAAATACCCATGATGATCCCATGTTCTGAGGATATCATCTTGTCTTACCTGAATACACTCTATATTAGACAAATGCACCAATAGGGTCCCTATTGCTAGTCCCCAGATTTCTTCTTAATTTACGAGTCCAGTCCTGTCTCTTAATCAGCTATTTCAGCACTGATCTATAATCTCAGACTCATTATAAATTTCACATCTTTTATTTGGGAAAATAAATGTTAGACTTCAAAGAATCAATTTCTCTGTACATCTATTGTTTTCTCTCGTAATAAATATCGTTCCTCTCCATCCCACCGATTCTCATATCTCTACCAACATGGCAGGTATGATTGCTATCACACGCTCATCGCATCTGAACCCCATGGACTATTTTCTTCCATATAGTATATCCGTTCCATGCATACATGATCGTACAAGCAGTCATAACAATCCCACTCGTGAAATCGTTATTCTATCCTCGTAATATACCAACCGAAAAAAATGATCACTCGTAAAATCCTTTCATCTCATGATATATTGTGCCATTCCAATATCGCTATGCTTTTCAAGAAATACCTATGAAGAAAAAATAGAGAACCAGAAAGTTGCAAATCTAAGCTTGAGGAGGTTGTGGATCACCACCTCTACCTCTCGAAGCACCACGGCCTCTACCACCACGGCCTCTACCTCTGCCTCGGGTATCCAATGCGGTTGGTGGGGGAACGCTATTGTATGCCACGTTGCCAGCTGCGGGACTGCCACCTCTACCCCCAGCAAATGCGTTTCCACGACCTCGCGTGCCATTGGCGTTACCGCTCGTATTCACAGGTGTCGTGTCCCGAATAGTCATGCTGCTATGAACTGCCGGGCTAGCATTATCGGAGGCATTGCCGTATGTATTTCCATTGGCGAATCCACCACGACCACGTCCGCCACGAGGTACGAAGTTTCCGCGTGGCCCTGAAACAGCACCACGAAAAGAACCTCGAAGTGGAGGAGGTGGTCCAGATTCTCTATATTGTTGACCTCTTCCATAGCCATAGCCACCATTGACTGTCAAAGGCGTGCTAGTTGGAGCGGGTCTCTTCTCAGCAGCGGCTCTAGAGCCTGCTATTAATTGCTTGTTGGTAAGATTGAGTACGCTGGCAACTGGTACGGTAGATCCGCGGAATGGGGAGCACCGCTCTCCAAGAGTTGTGCCACTCATGAACGTAACGTCGAAGAGAACATCGAGGAGGGTGGTGCGTGGAGTACGGGAGATACCCACAACAGTACCACGTGTGGCGATGGGAACGCGACCAGAATCTGCGACATAGACAATACGATCACCCAAAGCAAATCTCTGGTTGCCGCAACGTTGTTCAGCATCAGATGGTTTCAAGAGCGCACCGCGTGGAACAGCCTTAAGAGTCGTGCGTTGAGGTTGAGGACCAGTTGTCAAAGCATGTTGGGCCGCTTGTTCAATGGTCATTACAGTATCAGAGTCAAGCTGCTCAGCATCCAAAGGCACTTTTTCAAAATTCTTGGATTCGATGGTTTTGAGCCATGCCACGATCTCTTTAACACTGGCACCAGGAAAGTCAGACTCCTCATAATCATTCCCTTGAGGTTTTCTTTGAATGCCAGCAAAGAAGTGAGGAAATTTGGTCATATAAGTGCTGATGAGTTCTATAGCTTTGTTGCTGAACTCCCAGCCATTATCAGCTCGTCGAGAGTAACCTAAAACCTTGAGTTTTTTACCCTCAAATTTGAGATTCAATCCTAGATTGACGCGAAGTTGACCCACAGCAGAGACTTGGAAGGATGAAGTGATCTTGCTGAGTACTAAAGGATGCAATCCCAGCATCTTAGCAACTGCAAAAGATGGTGTATATTGAGTGGTGTTTTTGGCGGTATGAACAATGTTCCTGCCAAATTCTACTTCTTTGCCCTTGATTGTTGACAAAGAAATTTGGAGTTTGTGATCTGTGTGACCTTCGACCAGTCCTGGTCGGCCATAGTTGAAGTCACCAAGGAAGAATATTCTGCCATCAATAGGGAACTCTTCCTCTACAGGTAAAGCAGCTTTCTCTAAAAATCGCTGATCTTCGCTGAAAACTTCATCCACTACGACTTGCGAAGCATAGTCTGTATCCTGGCCAGGAATAACAGCATATTCTTTGATGGTTGCACCATCATCCATCTTCTTGAGGCCTTTCAGCATCTCCACATGAGTGAGTGACTCCACTGTTCCAATGATAACACCAAGGCGTTTGCTATAAGTGCTTTCTATTCTTTCAGCTTTCTTGCGGAAGTCATCGATTTCACGAGGTCCGTGTGCCCTAGTAATTGGTTGACCAGTGGCATCTTCGGAAGGCGAATAATCGAACAGTTCATCGGAGACTTTTACAACTTTACCTTCCTGTAAGAAAGGATAGCCAACGAATACTCTTTTACCAAGTTTCTGTTGTGCTATCTTGACATTTGTTCGAACTTCGCAGTCCTCAATTGTGACAACCATACTTTCATTACGGCTGTCAGACTGGAAAACGTTGACGCCGTGGAAACCCAGTGTCGCATTATATGGGAGATAATTCAAACTTGGGAATCCAGCTAGAGCTGCAGATCCAAGTTTAGCTCCATCCATGAGACCATGGTAATAGTCCAAGCCCTCGATAGTTGGCAGATCGAAAATGTTTTCAATGCAGTGGCAGTGAGCAATATCGGGGAAAATACCCATCAACGAAGATGGATAAGTGAAGTCGACATCTGGATCGTAAGTGAACTTCAAAGAAACTCCAAACTCATTCCTAAACTTCTCAGCATCGCTCAGCAGATCATTCTTCGTAGCCATAGCATCCAACAATCGCTTTTCATCGATGAATGGAATTTTGACCACGGCCTCCCACTCCATCTTCTTTCCATTCATATCCAGCTCGAAATCTCGAGGGTAGAAGTCGATGATAGGAGAGGCGGGATTGGTCATAAGATCGTGATACACGGTTGGTACAATCTTTTTACTACGATCCGGTAGCACACCCATGAGTTGCTCAAATGGATGGAACGGCTGACCAAGCTTGAAATCAACATCAGCCTTGAGTCCTTTTATGACGTCTGGTAATATTGTTAGCTGAGTAATGAGGAATTCCGCGGATATAACGCTTACCAGAAATCATGGGCGAGTAGTGATATTGGTAATACCACGGCCATGATACCACGCCACGATAGTAGTAGTAAAGAACCCATTGTAAACCCTGGACGTAATTCTCGCACAACTTCGTCAACTCGGTTTCGTTCTTTCTATCCCATTCAAACTTGCCCTCATAATATTTGTCCTTCCATTCTTGGAACTTCTCCTCATATTTACGGTCCATCTCAGTTTGTGCTTGTTCTTTAGTAACATCGAGAACGTCTGCTTTGTCGTATCGTTTAACAATTCGCATGATTGCAAGTTGAGACTCTTCTTCTTCGTCGTCGTCTTCTTCGTCGTCGGCACTCAACTTAGCAGGAAATGAAAGCTGCATGTGACGTTCGCCATCATCACCCTGAATTGTTTTCCATTCCAGGTGTAGGCTCTCTGCTAAGTCCTGCGCAAATTTCCTATCCGCTGCGGGCAACTTATCGGATAGATCCAAGGGTTCTTCTCCTCTCTTTTGAACATAGGATTTGACTTGTTTCCATATTTGCTGTTGTGCCGTGGTCATGACAAGTTTACCCTTGCTCTTGCCTTTTATCATGACATCCTCCTTTGACATCTGCTTAGCCTTGAACCATGATGAGTCTGAACTCTCCGATTCAAAAAATCTGTACTCAACGTGGGATAGTTCATCTAACAAGATTGCCAGTCGGCTCATGTTGATGACTCCTCCCTCATTGATATATCCACCACCCTTAGGCAAAATGGTTTTATAAACCTTGAACATCAGGGCCAATGCTCCTTCGTTAATGTGTAAATTCGGAAGATTCGGTAAGAAATCGTTCCCGACAAAGAACGCCATAAGGATAAAATCATCAATAACGCGCTCGAGATCGAATGGAAACCCTAGAACCCCCTCTTCCTTTAACTCCTGAAACTCCAGTTCTAGATACTCTCTAACAACGCACAGATGCATCAAATAGAAATTTTGATGCTCTAACTCCTTTGACTTAGCTTTGCTCTGTCTGCCAAAGGTAACCTCTTCACGAAGGAGGCAGAAATGAGGGTCATGACTCAACAATCCCAACATAATCAAGTCTGCATCTAAACCATAAAGACAATGACGTCTATTAGGATCATAATCCGGTTGTGCTTTCTTGAGGCGAATATACTCCATGATTTTGTGTTCTCCCTCTCCTGGTACCTCATGTCCTGAGAGCACAATCTCGGTTCCTTGCCAATCCACATCCTCCGAGATCTTCTTCGCAATGAAGTATTTTAGTTGAAGAGTCAACTTTTGCATAAATTCCGTGCCTGAAAATAATTAGCCTTGATGATATAACCTTTTCAAAACGACTTGCCTGGTGTAATTGAATTACTATCAAACGCCTCCTCTTTGGGCATTTCCTTTCCTTCCTGAATTGCCTTCTCTCTAGCATTTTCAACATCTAATGCCGTTCTGAATCTTCGAGCTCGTTGTTGGTTCATCTTTGCGCGAGGAGCCACTCCATCCACAGCCATGAAGAAAAGCTGCTTTGGCTTAATCTTCCCGTAAAGATGCTCAATGTAATTGAAAATTGCAATGAACATCTGCTCCTCTGTCATACGAAAGGTCGCATCGTCGGAGTCTTTGTGTGTACAATTATGAATGATACCATTCATATCCAAATACAGACAGTCGAACTCTGGTATTCTATTCTCCGCAATCAACTGCGAGATTGAGGGATACCTCTCACTCATCCATCTGAAGAACTTTGGAACACCCATGATGCAAAAATTATGCGCTGTGTATGCGATACGATTCGGATTTTATAGAAGGTTTGCGATTTGGAGTTTGTGTTTTTTGATGTGGCGCACTTTACTTCTACCGCAAAGTGGAACGAGGGGTGCAAAATAATACAAACTTAGCACCTATGTAGGATGAAGAGGTTGATAGTTCTTGTTTATCGACTGCCACGGATGACTTGGTGGAGGTAAAGGTGGTAAATTCTTGAGAAATAATCTCTTCAAAAGATCAAGAAAAGGAATATGGTCGTCTTCGTTCGAGGACATCAACAAGCTCTCCAACTCACTTCACGTCACAATCAACGCTAGCGGCCGTCGGGGGCCGACCTCAAACTATAAGCGACCCACCCATCGCGACTCTTTGGGGCGCGTCTTCCTAGCTGGCTGCAGAGCTCTTTTTAACACGAAAGACAAATTTAGTACGACTTATTCAGAGAACTATTTACAAATTCCTCAGATATCTTCAGCTTTTAGAACCACAAGGCGAAACTTTACACCAGACATCAATATACTTCAGCCAGATCATAATCGCCAATATGGCCCCTCAATCAGAAGATCATAGTATGAATAGTAAGTTTCGCTTTTGCGGTGCAGTGCAGTGCATTGCGTTATATATGCTTAGATTTTGGCTGAGGAAACTTGCTAATAATTAAAAAGTGAGCCGACCCGAAGATGTTAATGAAGATATGGAACAAAAGATTGTCAACGAGGGTACTAATTCTTACCCCGAGAAATGAGGAACCTTGACTAAATTTTGCCCTCAGAGTACAAAACATGGAAGAAGAACAGCCCTTTCCTTTACGATATGATTCTAAGGTATAGGATATCACGATCTTTGGCGTTATGCTAGAACTAACGATCTTATAGCACTGCACTCGAATGGCCCACCTTAACTACTCAATGGTTTCCTGATGTGAAAGAGTGAGTGTAGTCCGGTTCTCAATCTTGAACCTTACTGATAACCTCAAGACCAGCAGGAAAAAACTATTCCGTTCATCGACTTCTTATTGGCACCCATACATCGAACGGCGCACAGAATTATCTACAAATTGCAAATGTCGAGCTGCCCAAAAATGTCACTCCAAATCACGTTGATTACGACGAGGATCGCGAAGAGATTGGAGGTTATGGAAAATCATCATTAGGGGAACAGGCGGCGATAAAGATGAGCATCGAACAGAAGATTGATCATCCGGGAGAGGTCAATAAAGCCAGATACCAACCACAAAATCCCAACATCATAGCTACTATGTGCGTTGATGGAAGAGTTCTGATCTTCGACCGTACGAAGCACAGCAGTCTTCCTAAAGGTGTTGTTAGCCCACAAATTGAGCTCGTAGGACACAAGAAGGAAGGTTTTGGTCTAGGCTGGAATCCACACGTTGCTGGCGAGCTTGCGACTGGTAGCGAAGATAAAACCGTCCGGTTATGGTAGGCAAAATCAAGCTCTGAAATTTAAAACTCCACTGACTCTCTACCAGGGATCTTAATACTTTACAAGCAAATGGTCACCAATTGAAATCGAGCAAAGTTTACACCCATCATACTTCCATCGTTAACGATGTTCAATATCACCCTCTCCACAAATCCCTGATCGGAACAGTCTCAGATGATTTGACCCTCCAAATCCTCGATATTAGACAAAAAGATACAGATAAATCAGTTAGCAAAGGAAAAGGACACACTGATGCCATTAACGCCCTCGCATTCAATCCCGCATCAGAGTTTGTCTTGGCAACCGCATCAGCAGACAAGACCATCGGTCTTTGGGACTTGAGAAATCTTAAAGAAAAACTTCACACCCTTGAAGGTCACATGGACGCTGTTACTTCGCTCGCTTGGCATCCAACTGAAGAAGCTGTATTGGGAAGTGGCAGTTATGATCGTAGGGTCATTTTCTGGGATCTTAGCAGAGTTGGTATGGAGCAAATGCCAGATGACCAAGAGGACGGCCCTCCTGAATTGTAAGTTTTTCCCCCTTTTGAACTTGAAGATGAGAAAATTCTAATCTCAAATAGATTATTCATGCACGGAGGTCACACCAATCATCTTGCGGACTTTAGCTGGAATCAAAATGAACCATGGGTAGTATGCAGCGCAGCGGAAGACAATCTGATTCAAATCTGGAAGGTCTCGGAAGGAATCGTAGGAAAGGACATCGAGGAGATTCCCATGGACGAACTGGAACATTAAAGTTGATAAATCAGGTGTGGAGAGATTAAGCAATGGGCAAATGGCATAGCCTGGATAGGAAAGAAGATATTGAAATACCCGAGCGATGTTGAATGTACGAATGAATGGTAAGGGAACTAAAAAGGGGAGTGCGTGTATATCCACCATGTACAATTGGCCGCGGCGTTGGCTTGACGTTGTTTATTTGGCTAGCTGGTAGATAGATAGATAGGTTGATAAGTACCTATATCTTACACATACCCCTAGTGCCGTGCCATCTAATAAATAGCTGGTAGTAAAAAATAGGAGTAAAGTAGGACTCCTGTTCACGCCACAAAAACAGACTCTGCATCCGAGTTTAGACAGAAAACGCACCTAACTCTTGGCCCCTTGAGGTTTACCCTCCTCCCCCCTTTGAGCTACATAATCACCACCCGTACTCGAGTACATCACATCCCCTCACACCAAAGACATACACCAAAGACACTCACCCACCCAACCATTAAACATATTTTCTTTTCCAAATCTACAAAATTTCAATTTTACAATATTTAATATTCAATTACTTTGATTTTATTTCGTAGAGTTTTCCTTCCAACGCCAACCGCCCAACCGCCAACTCCCGGGTTTCGGTTCCCCTTTCTTAAAAAAAAAAGCCTTGACCATAACATAACATACCAACGTAATATGATGCACGCGGTTAGTCCGTCCAAATATACATTGTACATTGTACATTATACATGATATTTATACATAAAGCTGATTCCTTCCTTCCTGCCTTCCTGCCTTCCTCACACACACACTCACACTCGTAGGAGTATGTATGTCAATTAGTACCGATATGTATAACCGTATAACGGCTCTAAACTAGACTAGATTAAACTAGACTAGACTTGACTAGACTAAATAAATATCTTCATCAATCTTTCTATCATGTTATCCAAAAAACTTATGATATAGATTGATAGATGGATAGATAGATAGATAGACATCTCGCTAATTACCTAGGTAGGTATTCATCTCCCCGGAGTATTTGCCCCCATAAAAGGACCACCGAATGGATTTGACGGGTCATATTGTTGTTGTTGTTGTTGTTGTTGTTGGCCGTCCCCACCAGGAGGTGAAGGTTCCAGATTCGTCGGATAGAATTGAAAGGCCGGATCAATAGCATTTCCATTGCCGATAAATTGATCCCATTGTTCCTATTCCTCAATCAGTATTTTGTACAATCAACCCCATCCCATGTAAAAGCTCAGATGGAAGAGCCGCATGAATTAAAACTCAAAACTTACCCAGTCGATATTTGCCGGCAGATCCATCATCCCAGGAGCATTACCGGCGTTGCCGAACATGGAAAAGGGAGATGCGCCGGCATTTATGGTGGCGAAAGGATTCATATTATTATCGAGTGCGAATGGTGTGAGACCGCTTCCGCTCGATTCAGTCATGTTCAAGTCCATGTTGGCATATCCTGTTGAAGATTGACCCATGCTGTTCAAGATAGCTGCCGAATTCGGCGATAGACCACCAGAAAGCATGCCCAGAGTCATAGCCGCCGAGTGCTCGGGTCTGAGGCTTTCATCATCGAATTGTGAGAAAGCTTCGGCGGTGGTCATAGGTGCGGTAGAAGGAGTAGTGGCTGGTGCCCGGCTGGCCTTTAGCTTCTCGAGAATGATATTCAATGTTTTGCATGCTTTAAATGCCTCCATCGATTCTCCCATGGTCTCACTCCAGATTTTTTGGGAGGTTTCAAGAGCTTTGAGCATATCGGTAAGTTGTTCTGGTTTCCAGAAATGTCTATCGTTCGCCAGACCCTGGGGATTCGATTTCGAAAGAGTATCATAATGAAGTTCTAGGCATACTATCATTGCAGCGAGTAGATAATCATGCTTGGTAAGGGATGAAATGGCCCATCTCATTGAGCGCAATTGTCCCCCAGGTTTGGATTCAAGATGAAGTTTGTGTTGGTGTCGAAGAATTTGCATCGCAGCATCAACACAGGCTTGACGGGAATGATTGTAGCGAGGGTTTTGTCTCGCACGTGCAAGGTATTTTCGATGAAGGACACACATAGTCTTCTGCCACATGATATCCACATTGAATCTGTGCATCAAAAGTGTCGCAGGATCATGCGTGCATTCTTCCAAGGGTCGGATTCGAAGATGAGGAGCAAGATTGCGCTTCAATTCCCACAATTTAGTATCGCGTGCAAGAACATCATCATACGCAATGCCCTTAGGATTGACACTTTGTATTTCCTCTAGGATGCAGTTCAGTTCTATCGCTATGTTGACTTTGGCGAGCATGTAGGATATAGGAGTAGGCTCGGTATTCGGTCTCGCGGGTGGTAAAACTTTCGAATCCGGACCGAATTCATCTTCAAATATGTTGCGAGGAGGTTTTGTATCACAGTCGCTATCACGGATCATACTTGGAAGTGCTAATTGGAAGGAGAACATCGTATCCAAGGCGCGGACAAATCCCCATATTCGACGACGCATTTCACCTTGGAAAGGAGAGATACCAGGGAAATTGCTTGGGTCCCGATGATAGCCCATCCGCATCGATAGTCGAGTGATCATGCCGATAATGACCCAAAGCCCCACTTCAGCATCCCACCGGCTCGAATATTCGCCGTGTACGTATAGAATCAACGTCTCAATCGTGTAGAGTGATGACTTGGTATAATCGGAATTTACAAGACATTGGACCGTGCGCAGCCTAAATTCACCAGCTACATCAAGAGTACGACCTAGGTAAGAATTAGCATTATGAAGAGGAAGCCGGTATAGACAGAACACGAAAAGTAGAACAAAGGTGGGAATAAGGAACATGGGCCGTCTACCTTTCCATTCCGGTGGTTCATCCCCAATCTTTTGGTATGACTGCATGGCTAAGCAGAGAATTGAATACAAAAGGCCGATCCATACTATCGAGGTTTTCGCCGGATCTTGCCAATGAGTTTGCAGCTCCTTGTGAAAAGTTGGAGAGTGTATGATGTGTAGAGCCGGGTCGTATGTGTTGAAATATCTAATGAACAAATCAGTCAACTCTTCGTTTCTAGAGTATAGCTATAGACGGACCTCGTGACGAGTTTATCAACTTCGGATTTGGAAGGGAGTGCCTTTCGGATATCATCATCTGTAGCCGGTGTATGTGCACCGAATAGAAATGTAGGACCATCACTGGCATGTGGCTTTTGAGATTTGATTTTTTCGTATTTGTTTTCGAGTTCCTTTTTGTGACTATTGAAATAGTTCTTAACTTCTGCGATCTTTTTCACAAGTCAGTAATAGTTTTTTATTCAAATCATAAATCACAAGATTAGGACCGGCAGATTTGCTTAAATTGATCATTGCCTAAAGTCGTCTTGTCCAAATATTAAACCCGAGAGGCTGGTCTAGCGACTCGCAGATTTGCACTGAGCCAAAGCGTTCGTTTTGATGAAATCATGTATTGACGAAGAAAATGAAATTTATAACATACATCTGCTAAGACCAAGTGCCAATGCGAATCTCCTAAATATGTTGTTTTTCCTTTATCGGGATCAACTTTCATTACACCCAGTGAGTTAGCAACACCATCCACATCGCTATCTTCATCATCCTCTTCTTTGATCATGTCGTCGTCTTGTTCCAGATCGGGAGGAAAGGATGAAGCCGCACTATCGCTTTGAGAACGGTTAATGGCAGCAACGGCGGCGACTGGGCCTGCAGACGAGGCACCATTTGTCATCAAGGATAAGACTAAGCCTTCTAAACGGTCAATACGATTTTGCATATCATCGGGACTAGTTGCTCCTTGACTTTGATTCTTCTTGCGTGTGCCCGGTGAAGCATACGAGCACGAGGAAGCGTCACCTCTCCTCGTGCAATTCTCGCATGGATGTGACCTATTACATTTCAACCTATTTCGTAAGGAGAATTAGTATATTCGTGCCAGATGGACTAGGTGCTAACGGAATAGAACGATCGGACTCACTTTCTATGCCGGCAAGGCCCACATGATAGGGGAATCCTGTTTCTCTTTCGTACAACCCGATATTGGCCTTCTGGAGAGTGACCTCCGGCGCTTGAAGATGTAGTGGAAGGGGGTGTAGGAGTCATGATGATAAAAATTATTGATTTGGGAAGAGAAATGGAAGAGGCAAGCCCAAGGCCAATGTTTTGATTTACTCAAAAGCTCACAGGAGTGGGCCTTGTCCAAATGCAGAATATGTTTATCAGTCTCCCACCTCTAGAGAGTCGGGGTAAGCCGATACTTTTTTTTGATTGAAGTGGCCAATGGAAAGCGTAGGAAGAAGAGGCGTCCAGACGATCAACCCCCTGGTTCGAATGGTGAAGCAGCCCGCTATCTCGTGGGAGAACCAGCGAACCCTATTGGAAACAAGTGGTGGAGATAGAAGTATAGTTGCAGATGACAAACAGTCTTATGTCCACTCGGTAGTGTTTGACTGCACTGAAATCTCACTTATAAATTGATGGTTCCTTTCAAAAGTCTAGCTAGGCCCCTTGATGCTTATGATGACAGAGCGAAGCAACTTAGCTTCCCTTCTTGTCAAAGGGTAAGATGGCAAATTCGAAAAATATCTTCTTTCTTGTATCCAAACCTCCACAGATACTTCTTTCCTGTCAATGATTTATCAGACCCTATGGAGTGTTCACGATTGTACCCGATTGCACACACACTTTCTTTAACAATTAAGCACTCACACTCACACTATCGATCGCACCCTTCAGTTCAGAGGCAACTCAGAGTATTACTGAGGTTCCCGAGGATGACAGGGTCGGTAGCGCGAAAGACCGAATCTCCAAGAATAGCTTTGATGACGTTCCCCTTTCGCCTTCTCTAATAGGCAAACAAATGAAGCGCAAACCGGTAACCAATATGGTTGGAAATCGTCCTCGCAGTTTCGACGTATGAGTTATTTCCTATGGTCTTTCGGGGAGTCCGCCGACCTAAATGGGATATATTATGATTTGTCGGGAGAGGGGTTCGGGGAGTTTAGGGAAGATGTAGTATCCCATGCACAGTATATGATATGATATCAATATACGATCACGTATTCTGCATGAACAGTCAGTCATTGCATCAAAGAAATGTGAGAATTTTGAGCAGCCAACTACTCACAGGAGAGGGGGGGGCTTAAAATGTGCCGGTGGTCAAAGTCTTGTTTGATACTTCGATTTCAGTTACAGAAACTTGAAAAGTATCGCCACCCGTCTATTATGTGGTTTCAAGAAGGCGCAAACTATGAAGCTTAAGAATCTTTCGTCAAGCAAATTTCATTAGAAATCTCTGCAATCTTTTGCGACAGCAATATCGAAAGAAGTATTATTGTAAGAACTGAACGAGGTTGTTGATAGTGGATTATCAAATCATAGCCTCAAGCTATTAGAATAGGTAAGGCTGGCAACTTGGATTTACCCCCCACCAAAGGCTCTTGGCTTGTCTTGGCTTGAACAAGCTAGTGAGTGGTATGTACAAGTACCGAATTACCGAGTCACCGAATGCAGCTTGGACAAGGACTAATAAATACCAAGAAATTATTATTATGCTGTGTTTGCCTTTATCTGTTTGATGTTGTGTATATCTCGGCCGGTGAGAGGTGAGATAAGAGTTGTGTACAGTAATTACTAATAGACAAATAAATCCTTTTTAAGATATTGCCATCATCAACAATTTTGTGTGTGCGTTGCTTACTTACTAACCGATCTACCAGCGGCCGATGACTTTCAGCTCGATTCTAGTACTAACCCGGAATTCATCAAAGAACCTCGTTTAAGCTTGACGACGACATTATGCATGATCTCCTGTCTGCTTCCTCGGCACATTGATGAGTTAAGCTTTTCATATATTGAGTTAACACCGATATCTCCGTTAGAACAAAAACTATTAAAGGGGCCCCAACGCCAGACTGATCCATTTAGACAACATCTAAGCGGGGATGAGATATTGGTCAGCTCATCTATCAGTATCAAAATTCTAGTCCATTGATTTTTGGACATTCGACGCGAAAAGAAGAGCAGAGGATATGTATGATACACCCTCCAGAAAAGAAAAGTGATCGAGTCCATTATATTATTCTTCTGCATTACATTGGACAGCCAAATTGCTCAAATTATATGCTTGTCAGAAGATTTTATTTACTCTACTCGACTAAATCATTTTTATAATCCATGAAAAGCACACATGAAGATGCTAATTTCGGCTTGTGTTTGGGATTGAGAAAGTATCTCATCCAAAAGCGTCTTTTTATCTGAATCTTACAATCCGAGCCAGCCGGCCAGTGAGCAGAGCTTGGTGATTAGGTCCAACAGTTAGCCTAATATCCAGTAATTGTTTTTACTCGTTCCCTTCTACACCGACTATCAATAACCCCAAAAATCAATTCATCATCTCTCATGATCAATATATCGGAATGGATTGCGTCCAACAATACCAGGCAGCATACAACATCAATATTAACCTCAGCCACTTTAAAAGGAACGCGATAATCAAGTTGGTTATTGCTGTTTCGAAGTCACGTCACATACCTAGCGATGATTACTTTTGTCTTTTGTTTCAATCCTTTTCTGATTGTTTTTGAGCTTTTCCAAACATTATCCTTTCAACTGAACTTTTGCATCATAGCAATGGAATACGACCATATTACACAATAGCAAAACGCTCTTCCGCATTTGGTCAAGCGAATGAGACGCGAAACTTCGAATGCTAAATACGGTGGATGTATAATGGAGTCTAGTGTAGTAGCTATTACCTGCGCACAGCTAGCCAATATCATGAAAGGTCTAGCTTGGTTGCTCGCAGAAACAGCTCGGTAGTCCCGGCAAATATGAAACAAACCCCTAAGGTTTTGAATTATGTCGGCACAAATGACGTGCAGGAATGTGCTGCTTCATCTATTCCTGCTTCTTTCTTTACTGAGAAGAGTTGGTATAGAACCCGGATTTACTTGAATACTGTGCTACTCACCTCCAAGAGATCATTTGTATTGGCGGTGACCTGTCCGAGGACATCGGTAATTGTGTTGCTGCCAAAGTGTACCTAGTAGTCTACGGGACCACCGATTAGGTATTTTCCCAAAATAAATCCAATAGTAGCTCTTTCCTTCTGAGTCATCAGGCTGAACTCTGGTAACATACGTTCGATTTTATCCTTGCATTGGCACTACATTCGACAAGACAACCGACAGTTCCCATGGCATGGTAGCTGGCGTGACATGGCTCTGGCGGACATGTGGTCATACTTCACTGTCCGGGGATACATCAACTCGAGAAATACCGTATCCAATTAACCCTGATTTTAAGGCACTGACACCGAATAAACTGGCTCAATAATGTCTATGATATAGATATACATTATATTATATCCCATAATAAACTACTAAGAACCGGTTTTATGTCCTCGTATCTATTGCTATACTCATACATTCTATCCTATGCATGATAATAAATCATCAAAGTAAATTTGCAAGTCCCGTGTCATTGCCTGGTCAGATAATTCCTGATAATATGTTTACCATATCAAGTATATATACATATACCATCAGGTTTTCTGGAAAGTTCATTTTCGTACTACATACCTATCATTCATATACTCGAGTCTCGAGTATCACCATCATCTCCAAATCTCCCCTCTCCCCTCTCCACTAGAAAGTGCAAATCAAACTTCATTTCGAGTCCAATTATCCAATAAACCACCATCTTCCTCACTATTTCGGGACCGAAGTTTTTATTAATCATTTCGCCGCGCTCGCGATTGTTTATTGCCACTTTCCTTCTGCTTTTGAAGTTTTGAAGTTTTGCAATATTAGGTGCTGCCGATTTCGAAAAGATTTTCGGCGGCCGCGGCTAGTATATATAGATAGCTTTTCTCGTATGAAATCATAGTACTCGAGTAATTGTTGAGGTTATGTACGTCAAGGCTTCTTGGAGAAAACTTACGAAACCAAATGTGCTTTGATAGATACTTGTAAGAGGATAAAAGTACACGTTGCCTCCTTAAGTTAAGGGAATATTGTGATGTGTGGAATAATGATGATGAGCAAGTGTAAATTACAATTGAGTAAGGGGGAGTTTTTAGTCTTGCCTGGTGGTATGTTGTTATTGGTTAAAGTTTGAGAGAGGTACTGTGATTACTTCCTTCTTTTTGGGTTTAGGTTTACGAAGATTCCGGGTTCCTGACTTTTTCGAGTTGTTCAAGTATTCTCCTAGATGACATTTTATCTTGAGTTTAGAAATATAGCACATGAACTTGTGTATCTTTTATACTGGAAAAAAGCACCCACTTGGACAGATTTGAAATGAGGCGATGAGATTCATGAGGGTTACGTGAATGTAAGAAGTAAAGGCTTTCTGTAACCACATATATAGACTGTATGTTTTCCGAGCACTGAATGAAAATAAGGGTGAAATGTGATGTTAAAAGCTGTAAGATACATGTGTGCAGTACATCTATTCTCA
Organism: Sclerotinia borealis F-4128; assembly: GCA_000503235.1. NCBI lineage: Eukaryota > Fungi > Ascomycota > Leotiomycetes > Helotiales > Sclerotiniaceae > Sclerotinia > Sclerotinia borealis. The sequence goes on from KI628749.1 coordinate 55,732, forward strand.
AAGTATGTGTAGTTTAAAATCAAGAGATAAAGGAGTATTTGTCACAGTGCAGTAAGACCCTAAAAGAGAACCAAAACAGTTATCATACAACAAATTATCTCTTTACGTTGCTTTAAAATCGGGTATCAGTGCTGTAGTCTTTGATGTAATTCATACATCTTTCACTTGAGATATATGGTATTGCAATATCCCCTACAACTAATAGCTTCGTCATGAGAAACTGGTACAAATCACTCTCGCTCAGTATAAGATCTTACAATTGCCAAATAGTCGACGGCACGGCGCATATTCGCTCTCTAATAGGCCCAAATCCCTCCTTTCCATACGAGTATACGAGTATACTAGTACTGCTCGGCTTTCGCAAGAAAGTAAACTTCTTTTTCGACGGATTGCATCTCATATTCAAGAAAAGTATTGATAAATAATGAAAAATGCGAAAACAGAAATGCCGGCCGGGCCACTGCAGTCTGTGAAGGCGCTCTTTATTTTTTGAAATATTAATTTCTTGAACCGATGGCAACTTTGATAGATTGAAACGGCAATTGGAACTCTGGATCCAGACAGTAGGCTCAGGATCTCTCTTCCGGGGATTTATATATTTATATAGGAGTATGGTTGAGTGAAGGGCGTGAATACATGCAAACGTACTCGGACTGTACTCAACACTTTTCAGCTGCCGAACGAACGTTTTGAGGTTTTTGGCACATCAGCATCATCGGAAGAAGTTCACGATATTTTCCTCTCCTATTTCATTCGCTTTCTTTTCTTTCTATTGTTTTCGTGTTTCGATTATCCCTCATTCTCCCCCCTCGTAATCTTCGAAAAAATTACCTTCATCTTCAATCTTAGGGAAAGAGGAATAATGGCGATCGAAGGCATGTCTTGTTGGCTCTACGTAGTGCTTATCTTCACGTTTTGTTTTTCCCTTGTTAGAATTCTAAGTAACTAATTGTTGGAGCTTTCGGAGTAATGCTGGAAACAGTGAACAAGCCAGCGACTCCATTGGCATAGTGAAGGTATGGAATTTACAATTACTTTGTAGTCTGTCTGGCCAAGGGACTTTGTGATATGACATCATTACATGTGATCATGTTAGGCTATAATAAGTTCGTAGAGCGCCTTCGGTATGTAATTCAAGAGTTGGTGAGTTAGTGAGTCGGGGCTCGTGATGGCGTGGGGCTATTTTTGGTTAAGGTCTCGGCTAAATAGGGGCTAGTCTTAGTCGAGGTTGGATTGGGTTTATGAACTATAATATCATTGGGCAGATAGTTCAAGCCGTTGGGTGGCGAGTCGATGGTTTGATTAAGGTTATGGAGAATTGAAAATAAGGTTTGGCTAAATAATAAGACGTTAGTTGTAGTCTACGATTAGCTTCACGAAATCATCCCGCAACAGCGAGCCTTCATCACTTGGAAAGCGTCAGGCAATGTAAAAGTTAAGCAAGATGACCCAATAACTCGGCTGTAATTTGTGTTTTATGTGGTTACAGAATAGCCATAAATTCAAAAACTCCCTTATTCATGCAACTATACTCGAGTACATCTAATCATCTGGCTCCGAGGTGTCCATCAAATCCTGGTAAATTTCCGCACTCTCTTCCTTTGTGAGCCCGACATCAGCGAACGCGAGGGGGGCAAGGTTATCCCAATTTTCAATTCTCTCCTGTGCCATGATGATTACATCCTGTTCGGAGAGGGGTAACTCTGCAAATGCATCCCTTGTTGGTCCGTCACTCCAGTTCAGCCAGTTCTACGAATCTGGTGCCAAATTTAGATAGGATGATGCTGCCTACAATGATATCAACACTCCTTGAATCAATACAATACTAGAAAATGATTCAATCTCACATATAGCACCGTTGCTGTTCATATGGCACCACTGCCAGATGCAGAAGATGTATTTCCGTCCATTTCATTGCTCTGAAGATGAACTTACCATGCTTCTTTGTCATATTGAGTGTGTCGTTCTTGCTTTTCTGATTTTAGATCGTGTCTGAGTGAACGGAAAAGAAAGAAATTGAGCTTCGAAGGCAGCTACCGGTATATAAATGAGATGAAAGGTAACTAAATAAATCAAAACTTAGAGTCGATTTCTAAATAGACTAGAACTCACGTAAAGGCGATTTCCATTGGAGCTAGATAAATTCGGCTTAGCTGCATATATATTCGGATCATCTATTGCCGTAGTTTACAAAAAGACACATTGCTCAATCGAGTGTGACTTAGGCTTGAAGGGGACGGTATAGGGTAGGCATAGGCTCCTCCACCCAGCTTGCTTTCGTGTGAAGCCAGCATACATACATGTCGATTCATTTGCATGTCCTGGAATTTCAAACTTTAACGTTGAATGGCGATCTAGGCTACTCGTTCCAATTTGGATAAGATGATTCACATGAGATTATAGAATTGTACCAAGCCCGCCAGAAAAGATGGGAGATTCATCTCTCATGTGACCATCGGAATCTTATGTGGTTTAAGCTCCTGTCCTAACATCTATAACCAGATACAATTGATAAATCCAGTAGAATCTGAGGAGCTTAAAGGGGAAAAAAAGAATTCATGTGATGAATGTTCGGAATGACTTGAACATTTAAAACCACCGGAACATCTGGAATGTTTGGAGCTATCTGTATCCTTGATCATCGCTGAATAATTGAAGCTGTTTAGATTTTCAAACACACTTGGACAAGGATAATTGTACGATTTTTCATTACAATGAGATATTATGATTTATTTGGTCAAGTGAAGCTAGGTGAGAATGCAAAGTCACTTGAGATTTGGAAGTATCTATACGTATGAATTCTCTTAGCAGGCGATCGTAATCAACTCAAATCCAGTCTCCGCCCAACAGTTCCACCCCTCGCACGCTAGAAATATTCTTCCTGTCCGCTTCTCCATCTTGTTACTTTTCTCCGAAATAATCCCTCTGAAAGGAGACAGCTTTTCTCCCAAAGCTCCTTTGAATCGTAAAAAGATAATTGCCATGACTATTATTTGGGTGAAGAATGAGGATGAAATCATGAACATATTTACTCAATCAAGATGAGTTATAAGCGTTGGTGTACAGAGAAGAAAAGTTTGAAGGTTGCTGGCTGAATACGAAGAGCACCTTCCTGTAAGGAGAAGAGCATCCTCACTGTCACCCACAATAGGCTTCTATACCCATCAAAAGAAAACTATTTGTTATTGTTGGTATCAACGGGAACACCTTTCAGATCTACGATGGTAGAAAGTCCGACGGGTGTTCAGTGTTGATATCAATAAAAAGCTTGTTGATTACTATTCTACATGATGGAGACTATATGTGTATTGAAGCCCTTTCGCTAAGGCTTGCCCTAGCCCTTCGATAGTACGGTGCCAGTACTCCGGTACAGTAGATGACTATACCGACAGTTATCCATCTCATTGTCACTACAGTTAGATTGATCAATGGCACATGATTTGATTCATCTAAATATATCTAATCATGAAAGTATTCAGAGTTGTTTGAGTTTAAACTCTATAGGGAGGCAAATCTCTTCGAGGAAAGGTGGCAAAAAGGTCAAAAAGCAAAAAAAAGAGCGGGAAACCACGAGCTAGCCATTACAGCCAACTCTCCACCACCTAAATTCCCTTGTTTGTTTGTTGGAGACAGAACCTAATCCTTGAATATATCTGATGCCTTATTAGCAAACGTGAAAGTAAAAATAAAATACCGGGAAACCACGAACAAGCCGTTACAGCCAGCTCTCCGCCACCTTAATTCCCTAATTGTTGGAAAATAGAGTCTAATTGTGATATATATCTCATTTCTTTACTAGAAAACATAAAAAATATAAAAACATGGAATCATTTGATCCTGGGAAACCACGAACTAGCCATCAAAGCCAAATCTCCACCACCTTAATTCCCTTATTTGTTGGGAGATGAAGTCTAATCCTAAATATATGTTATTCCCCTCAGAGTGGTCAATCAGTCAGCTAGCTGACAGTGATGGCTGTCAGATATAAGTGTAAGCTTTTAAACTAGATATTCAAAATATTATTAATCATTTATTAAAGGAATAA
>KI628750.1:3885-59442 GCA_000503235.1 Sclerotinia borealis F-4128
GGGGGATTGTTGAAGAAGTTGAAGCGGTTGAGTATTGATGAAGTAGGTAAGGGTAGTGTAGTTGTAGGTATGGAGAATGTGTTGGATGGAGGGATGTGGGAGTGAGTACAAATCGGTAACTTGTTCGGTGCGGGTATTTCCAACGATAGCGAATTAATAGGTAAGAAGAATCCAATAGATAAGTTAATCCTTGTTTTCCTATCAAATCTTTATATCCTTTCTTCTTTTTATATGGGAATGAATTTGGTAAAACAGACAAAAACCGAGAAAGAAGGAGGATGAATAATGAACGAATGAAGGAAACTTCAGAACCTTTGAAGATTGAATATGGGTGGATGAGTGGATGAGTAGTGGATGAGTGTTTCTTCTAACAAAAATGAAAAGGAAATGGGTCTAATAATATAAAAGAGAATAGAGTTGATGGGACACGTTTTCCCCTTGAATGTTTTATTTAGTATGATGTAGTGAACTGTATGGAGTTATCTGTAATGTGGAGTAATAATTGATAAATAACTAGGTAGGTAGATCTGTATTTGTTATTTGTATCTGGTTGAAGTTGAAGTTATTAAAGTAAAGGGTATTAGAATAAAAGTGACTGGGTAGTGAGAAGGAGAAGGAGAAGGAGTATCTATCGATTATCGATGAATGGAATAGATATCTAAGCAGTGTTGTATTGATACCCAGTGAATTAAAGTATGAGTCTGTTGTTGATTGAAGTGAAGGTTATAAATATTATATCCTTCCAGAATTAATTATAATAATATTTAATTCTTTTAATTCCTCTTCTTTTCTATCTTCTCTTCTTCTCTTCTTTTCTCTATCGGCCCAATTACTTACTCCCAAGTCCCAACCAAATTCCAGGAAATATATATCCACTTTTAGTTTAGTGTTAAAGAAAGAAAGAAAAGCTTCTTCCTGTCGGCGTCTTTATGGAGACTCCACACTCCACTGATGTGAAGTGGGGAATATGAAATACATTACTCAGTAGGTGGAATCCGGTTACAGTAAGTAAAACGAGAATGAGAATGGGAATAAGAGCGAGAACGAGAAAGATATTTGGAAGAGATGGATGACTGATGTATTTAATGAATATATATGATAGGATAGAAGGAGGAATATAGAGAAAATGCAAGCAAGTATCTTACTCGAGTATATCTTATCAGATTACTACCGGTATTGTACATCTATATAGATGGACCGACCAAATCGAGACATAATTCAAGTAGATGGATAATCATAATCAAGAGTACCATACGTACCGGTTACTGTATTATAACCACCCGCGGCTTGTAAGGTTACTATCCAGAATATTATTTATATTTGACCGAGATAGATGAGATTATGCGTTTCATCATTTTCTCGTATTCTCTTCTGTTAGGTTGAATACCTTAAGTACAACATTGTCACTCTATAGACTAAGACTATCTTATAGGAAAGGAAAGGGTTCTTCTTCCTACGAGTAGATACAGTATTTATCAAATGATAGAAAATCAACTCATTACATTCATTGTAACTCCCGAATGACATTCCTTTCCTAGGTATTTACTGTACATTCGTGCCTAGGTATCTGTCGGTACTTGATAATACTGTGTACCGTACAGATATCATACATATTTGCAGTTCTTTGATTAACAATCATTTCCATCCCCAATCCTATCCTATCCCATCCTATTCAATACCAATGACCCCCATCCAGTTACCAATTTCCCACATCCCTTTCCCCTTCCCCTTCTCCTTCCCCAAACCCCAAGCTATCGGCAAACTTACCACATCCCCCTAGAGTCCTAGACTCTATAGCTACCTAGTATTTTCATTTCCACTCACTCCGCCTACCATATCCCATATCCCATATCCCATCATAAATATAAATCTAGACCCTCCCCCCAAATTCCTCATCCATCCATCCATACCATCCATCCCGATTCCCCATTTCCCCCCCATCCATATTAACGCCGCTCCAGCGGTTCCACTCCACAAAATAACCTACTCTCTCTAGCATAGCATACTTCTACCCAACACCCCTTCCTTCCTTCCTTCCTTCTAAATGGTGGAGAAAATTAGAAGAACATCATTATGGATTTCATTATGGAGAAACCCACTTCTTTCCCACGCACATGACAATCCCAACTTTCCGACGACGCAAAAAAAACGGGATCTGGGGCAAAAGAAAGAAGTGGATTTCCCCCATTGCCCCATAATGGATATGTATATGTAATGTAATATGTATGAGAGTGTAATTGAGACCGAAGCCGAAGCCGAGTATATTTATTAAATTAAAGTGGAAGGTTTTCCGAGTATAGTATATTGGTATATTTTAGAGTAGATGTTGATTGAAGTTAGGTAGGTACTCGAGTTACTAATATACTGTAAATCAAAGCTGGATGAAACTGCATAATGATACCTGCATGATACAATACCTATACCAGTATAGTTCATGCTATCTACCGTTAAAAAAGGGTTGATAGATAGGTATATACTTAGAGTAATTATTAACAGACATTATAGCTGTGACGCTCGTCAGATGAATCAATATATTGTACAAGTAAGTACACCTGAACAGATACCAGTCCAACCACCCCCCTCCCCCCCCATCCTCCATCCTCCATCTCAATCATCAATCATCAATCCTCCCCCTCCTCACCAAAATGACCAAATACGAACATCCCCCCCTTCCCCCCAACATCATCAACAGATAGCATCATCAATCATCAATCATCCCTCTCACTAACTAATCTTCCCATTCTATCACCATCATCCAACATCCAACATACTATTGGAGCAAATTCCCCATCTCACTCACTCAGTACTGCATTGCATTATCTAACAATTCGCAATCAAAGAAATATAAAAATGTAACAACAAATCACACAATTGGACTCACAGAAAGAAAAAAAGAAAACTCATTCGGCCCTATTCTCAAAACCTACATTGGATTTTTAATTCCGGACAACAAACAAACGCAACTGAGCGGCTGATTCTTTTTCTATTATGTATAGGGATAGGTAGCTGAAAAGTACTTTTGAGTAAGATTTAAGATCTTTTTTAAAACATATTAGGAAAATAATAAGAAGATCTTTTCATATATATATATAATAGTATGAATTGATGAGTTATTGTTCATCACTACTGGTGGAAGTTTTTGAGAGGGGGGGGCCGGGGAAAGAGGGATGAAACGAGATGTGACTTGAGTCTAGTCTTGAGAAACATACCTAACATAATATAACATACCGGTTATCAGGGACAGAGAAACCTTGGAATCGAACAGGTACATAACCGGTCCTATTTCTTGTTGTAGGTTATCATTGCCAAGCCCTTTCGGGGGAGAGGAGAAGTGCAGTGGGATGGATAATGGATTGGATTGATTACCACCGGATTACCAGTGTCAGCAATTGATGAGTTTTATACGGACGTATGATTTATTGTACGAGTATTCGTATGAATGAAAGAATACTCTGATGCCGGTATGTATTCAATATACTGTACATCTGATGCGGTTGATGATAGATTTGGTATATGATATCATGAAGTATATACATAGAATGATATATATTTGATATTAAACGGCGGCCGCTCTATGAAGATGAAGAGCCACTTTTAATCAATCTGTTATCTGGTGTTGATTAAAGTCAAGAGAAGAGGATAAGTGATAGAGTGGCTTTATCTTTTGGTAGGTGTGATATTAAACTATTATTAGAGTTGACCAACTTTAAATACTGGGTGTGCGGTTAGCTGACAGCTACTAACACACTCGCAATCTTAATAGCCACGTGAAGTTATGGGGATCCATCAAATTCGTGGGGTTGAAGCTTAATTAATGTAATGATGCATAAACATCCTCGTTCCATACTTAATTAGCCTCAAACTCTTCTTTACACCTTATTAACCATTTCAAAACCTTACTCAATACGTCGAGTTGTACATTGATATACTTACTATCCAAGTGTCTAAATACTACCCCTATCCGAATATCTATCAACCAACACCAAAATGTCTTCACCATCTCCATATCCTACTTCAAGTTACACCACCCCTCATCGAAACTCTCAATCCTACTCTGGCATAGATCCAAATGCTCCTCCACCACCACCACCAAAACCAAATTCCCAAGATGTGAGTCGTCAAGGTACACCTGCGGGAACCGGGAATCAATCATTTCCTAGATCTGGAGAAAAAACATCAATGCAATACGAAGAAAGACATGATGATTCTCCACGAGAACAACCTCAACAGATACAAGATCCTGGGGATCAATGGCTTCCGAAAATGTTAAAGGATAAATCGTATGTATTACCCTACCATATGCAGATGAATATCATCTCACTGCATGTATTTCTTATCCTACCTATCATGATTCTTAAGAATGACTCCATTCCTTTGATGAATACTACTTTAGTGTAAAGTAGGATCACTTGAAGCTCGTTGAAACATTATTGACATCATCCAGGAAACAAGACCTCGCATCCACTTTATCCAACCCTGCCCTCTTAGCCGCTCTTACACACTCAACATCAACCGCACATCCATCCATTTCCGCATCACAAGAACCATTAACATCCGCATTGAATGAGAATATCGCACTAGCAACCCATCTATTGGAAGTCGAATCTCGACTCGATCACCTGCGCTCTTCAACCCAAGATCAATTACTATCCGCACATGCATTGGAACGTCAATGGAAACAAAAACAGTCAGAGATGGATAGAGCGTTAGCGCCCTTCTCACCGAGCTCACTATATCAAAGATTAGGACAAGGAGTTCAAGAACAGGAAATGATATGTAGGGCAATGGAAGAGAGTTTTCTTGAGGGTGATGGAGTTGCTACGGAGAAAGAAGCGAGTGATTGGGTTCGAAAGTTTAGGGAGACGAAGAAAGTCTATTACTCAAGGAGAGAGCGGAAGGAAAGGTGGGATGAAGGAAGGGTTGGGGGCTGGAGATGAAGGGGAAGGTTTCGATATATCACATTCTTGGGAATCCAAACGTCAAACCTTTATCACTGGCGACGAAGACAACTACTAAGATACATAACATGTCATGGTATCAAGAAATTCATGGCATCAAGAACGTCATGTCTTTAAGAAATGGAGTCCTGGAAGTTACAAAAGGTCGTTAGTAAACGCTTTGGGAACATAGGTACAATGAGAGCAACGAGACATGAAAACATTTCGGAGGTGGGATGAGAGGTTGGTGATGACAGGTTGATATATTTTCCGAAGGGAAACTACAAATGTTGAATGTTCAAATTTGGGAACACAAAGACGATAAACAAATACCGACGAAATGAATGTCATAGTATAGTAATACACATGTACGAGTACATACTAATGATTAGCTTCCACAAACTCTTACAGATGACTACCGATGAAACATATTCTGTCACACTTCTTGTTGATGAAGAAAATAACAGTACGGTATCGTATCAATGGGGGTATTTGAGAGGTGGGGAGTGAGGTGAGAAATGGGGAGGGAGGCGGGAACTGGGGAGATGGGGAGATGGGGAAAATTAATTTACCCGCTATCGCACTACATACCTAGGTAGTTAGTACCTACCACGCATTGATATCAAACATCCATATATCCATCAACATCATATCACACACACCATATCACCCAACCAATAACGCAACATCGGAAACTCTTCCCCGGCTTGTCTTGTCTTGTCGTGTCGTCGTGTCTTGTCTTGTCTTGTCTTGTCTTGTCTTGTCGTGTTGTATCTTAGCTTATTGTGTCTTGTCTTTTGATGGTTAATGGTCAATAGTTAATGGTTAATGGTTAATGGTTAAAAGTTAAAGGTCCGAATGGATTGCATTGGATTAGATTAGATAGGATAGGATAATTAATCGAGATGGAGATGGAGATGAAGGTGATAGGGATTAGGATTATAGGGAGGGGATTAATGCAACTATAACTATAATGCAACTACCGGCTGGGACTGAGACTGAGACTGGGAACTGGGAACTGGGGCTCGGACTCGGGACATGGGGTTGGGGATTGTAGGGGATTGTGTGGGTGGCTAGTGGGGGATGGATGTAGTGATTGATGATGATGATGGATATGGTGATGGTGGTGGTGGTGGTGTTACGGTTGATTGATTATAGCTTGTGGATTGTGGATAAATATAACGAATATTTACGAATGGTTTATTGTCGTACAATATAAAGATATTTACTAGTTAATTAAATGATGTTATAGTAATTGTTTTATAATGTAGTATGAATACGAGATTTGAGATTTGAGATTTTATGTGTGTGAGATTAGTTGGAAGGTATTTGGGGGGATAGAGATGAGGATGGGAATAAGGATAGGGATGGAGGATGGGATACAAGGTGGGCGGATGCAAATTGATGATTGAAGATTTGAGAGTTGAGAGTTGAGAGTTGAGAGTTGAGAGTTCTTATCACGATACTCGTAGAAGACATCTTTATCGTTATACTCGAGTAGTAGAAATTTTGATTTCTTATATATAATCGAATGGTCCACGTAGCATTAGCTATAGGTAGATCAAATCGATCATGAATTTACTACTACTATGTGACGGAACAGACGGCTCTCTTCCGCCCACTGGCTCATACTACATACATAGTATGATATGACGGCTCTTTTGGACCTTCCTTTCACAGCTTAGAGCCCTAGCTCTATAGCTCTAGACCTAGGCATCTTACGCCTAGGACTCTTTCACCCTTTTTGGCCTAGCCCTTATGGCTCCCAATACCTGTATATATAGCCCTCCTTTTAGCATCCTACATAGCTCTTCACTTGTAGATTCTAAGTACACAATCGGAGTCCTGTTTATACCCTTTTGGTCACATACTATATATAATCAAAGACAACTAAACCTCATCTAAAAAGGAATTGTTATAAAATTTCAAATTTTCTATTATATTATATATCGGTATATAATAATATAGATATACTCAAATATATAATAAAATTTTGGAATCGATATATAATTGATTTGATATCTAATATACTCGACTCGGAGTATAAAATAGTTATATAACGATAATTGAGATTAGACTTCTTATTTGAAGTTATATTATATTATTCTTTTTTTTATACTCGAGTACTAGTATAATAAGATATAATTATCTGAGCTTGTATATAGTTATTTAATCTACGGTAATTTACTCTCATACTACTAAAAGTGAAATATATTACTCTTATATTATAAAAATCATATCTATTTTACTCTCATATCACTTAGATTCTATAATAGAATCTATAATAGAAGAATAGAATCTACAGGGGGAGGAGGAGAGGAATAAGAAAATAAAATATAGTGAGAGTAGATATAGTAAGGATATATACAATGATGAGAAAAGGAGGTGGTGTATGGTAGAATGATAGATATAATAAAGAAAGAAGAGGCGGTGGGGAGATGAGGTGATAGAGGAGAGGAGAGGAGGTAATGAGAAGAAAGGAAGTAATGTATAGTGGTATAGTAGATATAGTAGAAGGGTAAATATAGTGGGAAAGTAGATATAATAGGAGAATAGATACAATAGGAAAGGGAGGGGGTGAGGAAGAGAAGAGGTAGTATATAGTGGAAGTAGGGGGGTAAAGAAGGGAAAGGTAGATATGATAAACGAGTGAATGCAATAAAGTAAATATAATAAAATAAATATAATAGAAGGATAGAATCTATAATAAAAAGTATAGAATCTAGCTATTCAAGGTTAGATTCTAAATAGTATAAAAGTACAAGGGCTCTGGTTTTTGTGGCATGAGAGTAATATATTTCACTTTTAGTAGTATGAGAGTAAATTGCCGTTTAATCTAATATAAGGAAATCGATAATATATTACTATACTAATACCGTTGGATATCTACTAGTTGGTCAATTTTATAATGATTTTAAAAGTATATTGAAAATTTCAGATTTTGAAGATAATAGTTAGAGAACTCGGATGATATAGGTTATGATAGGAAAATATTATAATGCTAGTGAAAATTTGATGAATATAGATGGAGCGGCATATAAATAGAAAAACATTCACTGAACTTCGTTATACGAAACTGATATATTTATAATATACACTTGAAAATATTGAATAGGATACTAGTATTTGGGACGAAGAATGAGTTGTTTGAGCCCTATTGGGAATTCATACTATGGGATGAGAAAAATCAAGTCAGGAAAAGGGAAGAATTTGAATTAGACACTAAAAGGATGACGGTTGGAAAGACTAAGTAAGTGATGGTAAAATTAGAGTCATTGGACCGCTAGATATACTTTGGAATGAGATTAGACGGGATAGAAGTGGATTAGACAATCGAGGTTATAGAATGAATGAATGTTAGACTAAGGAATATACTCAAGTAACTCAACGAATAACGATTTCTAATTTCGCCAGCTAATCATCGTGACCAATATGCAAAAAGAGATAACATCAAATAGAATGAGTTCAAACAAGACAGGATTGGAATTCTCGACCCTTTATTAGTTATTAGACTACGAAAATCATCTTACCATTATTGCAAAGAAGCACATCTGGGAGATGAGAGGATAATTAGAGTTGAAAAATGGAAATCAGACGTGGCAAAATCAAAACATGAATGAATTTTAGTTACTTGTGGAATCAGAAATCACGAAGCAGGGTTGAATTTGGGATGAAACTAAATAGAATAGGAGAAATCAGACGATACTAGACGGAACGAAAATCTAAGCGAACATTCGCTAGTTGCAAAATACTGGACTGCGAATCGCATCAAGTGAATGGCGAGATCTAATAGCGTTCTAAAGTCGTTGTGAGAAACACATTTGAGATGAGATGGGATATCATGGAGAACATCAGACCAGTCAAGATTAAAGAAAGTATGATTTGATGGTAGCTAGTCTTGAATTAATATTAGACTGCGAAGCGAGTCCAATGAACACTGAGATCTAATGTCATCTATTAGTGCTTTACCGTACAGACATAGCCCGGTGCCGCAGATTTGTGCCTTGCTAGTTCATGAATAAATTATCCACGACTTCCATTAAGCATGCGGATTAGCTGGTTACTGAATGATAAAATAGCATGCATGGGTGATTTGCTGGCAAAAGATCAACTCAGATATCATGTCGATTTTAATTTCTAATTGAACTTTTGGTTCCGCAACTTAAATATATAAACTAGAGGTCAATTGATAGGCACGAAAATAAAGATTATATGGTAGGACAAGGTGATAATTGTGATCAAATAATAGATGGATGAACTTTATGAAGAAGATAAAACTTCAATTGAAATATATTAGACTTTCAATATACAAAAGCATAGCCACTCAACCCTTGATTAAAATCGCGTAATAACTTTGGAGCTTTTACTCAGTATATACTCGTATATTACTGTGACAGTCATTGGAAGAAAGAGAGTATTGCGAGTAAAATAAAAGATGTTATCCCTAAATATGTGTTCTAGATCTGTGACAACGTGGAAAGTACTTAATTATTGTTACAATGATCTCTTGAAACGTCATCATAGAACTATAACGGTTTTGAGGCTATGCTTAGTATTAGTTGTTTACTCGATTCTAGGAACTAGAGGAGGATATTTGTTGTAAAGATCGATTGCTTTGTTTATATTATCCTTGTCGGTGGAAGCTTCAAACCAGTAAGATAGATTGTATCAGAATATATAGATCTCAGTGATACGGATGTAGATAGCAGCGATATGATATGTATCCCATTGTATAGATTTTGAAACTTGTCGAGTTTGCAGGAGAGTATTTCTCCATTTTCATTTTCTACTGCTGCTTCTGTCGGATCCTAATCTGCTTCTCGAAACGCAATATTCTCAACACGAATAGTTGGATCGCGTAAATCCTCTAGACCTCGATCAATACGGGTAGAAATGGGAAGTATAACACGAATATTTGACCACTTCCTAAGGACTACAAATTTCCTCATCTTTGTGAAGACGTATTCAAAAACGGTCTGAAATACGTCTTAAGTCAACTAACTACCCTACTTATGGACCACCCCCCCCCTTATGGACCACCCTTTTACACCAAAAACAGTGATTTTCGGATATCTATAATTCTATTAATAAAGAATCTGTATTTAAAATTTCATTCAATTTCATCGATTAACTAAAAAGTTATAAAAATGAAAAATGACTGTTTTTGGTGTGAAAGGGTGGTCCATAAGTAGGGTAGTTGACTTATCGGTAATGACTGTCGCTCAGTGTATGCTCGTACTATTTCTAACATGCATTGGGGCGGCAAAAATCATGTCAGACTGAAATTTGTAACTGCCATGAGGTACTAAATAGTGACTTCGTGCACGTATACTATCTCTAAGGGTATCACTGGTTGGTGATGGCCTAGCATTTCTCCAGGTTCCTTTTAGTGATCTAGTTTGCCCTGTTGCTTCAGTTGGCAATATTAGTGCCGTTGATGCTGTTAGGGCTGGTGGATCGAGTGATCTTCTTCCAAAAGGAACATTTGGTAGTCCGCGCCCTCTTACATATACTCCGCCGCGGTCTGACAGGATTTTAAGGATTGTTCGGGTCGGTCGCTGCGTATTACATAGTACAACGCCTAATATCCTCATCGAGAACGGCGCTGACGAGGTACCTGATGCAGAGGTAATCGATATGTGGGCATCGTTTCGTTTTCCGAGGTAGTCATCATCTTAGTTCAATGTTTTCAAGCTGAAGAATTCTTGTCTTTGAAATTCTTATATCTTTCTTTAATTTGCAAAGAGATGCATAGATCGTTGCATAGTGCAGTCGAGTACCAACTAGATGCGGTAAGATTCTTGTCTTCGTAACCAATGCTAGATAGAGGGATAGTAGGATATGGGGCAAGTAGAAAAAGCCAAACAAGACGCTCAACTCCATCGACCCCATGACCAAGGGAACAACATATACATAAGATATATCCTGGGTTTGATGGTGGTGGGATCTGTCTGGTAATGAATGTGAAACAAACAGTGATGGAAACATTCTCTTCGAGACCCACATGAGTATTAATCGACCCAAATCCCCGAGTGACCATGACATGAAGTCGTCAACAATTTTTGTTCACAGCCCAGGTTGTTTGATAACTGCTCGATGACTACTAAGATGTTTCGACCTTGTCGAAAGTGAAAGCGATCTCCTTTGGTAGATCCACAGATCTCATTGGAAATATTGTTCTCGGCTTGATAACATTCGTGATTAACTTACCAACTCTAACCGACGACTCCTATGTTCAAAGGAACTAAACGGCCACCTCGTGCACTGCCGGCGTCCATTATAAAAAAGTTGCCTAGATTCGAAGGATCTCAACCATATCTGCATCAACCTTAAAAACGTGGAAGGAAAAGAGATTATTATTATCTGGGAACGTAGCGGTGAAGATGTTGTTCCTAAGATAAGCCTGTGGTCTGCAGTCATCAAATAAATGTTGTCCCCTGAGAATTACTCATAGTCTTCAAATGAGGAAAGTATAGCGAGTTAGACTGGTGCCTTGTAGACGACGGTAGTTGATGCCGACTGAGGAATTCTTCGGTATTGTAACAAATTCTCAAGAGTTGAGAAGGTTTGAAGTTCCAATTTCATCCCCATGGAACGAATCAAGTGCTCCTTAGTCAGCGTTAAGACGAGTTACTGGCTTTCCGGGCGCTATTCAGATGTCATGATAGTCAAACGAAGCAAATCAGATCTGCAGCGGCACAGCCCGTATACCAAGGCATTCTGATGCCTGAACAATGTTGATTAGATAATATATGCCAACATCAGGAAAATTCTTTGCTTAAATCGCATCGTGAGCTCTATGATTTTCCCTGTAACTCATCCAAAACCCACGTGTATGACAGCAGATTTAATATGAAATACCGGTATGGAAGACTTTGACTTTTTGTAGAAACAGGTAAAAGAGAATAGCCGTATGTACTCTTTTAACCTAAGATGTAACATACAGTAAGATCTTCTACCCCGCTTTCCCAGCTTCTGTGATTGGGACTAAAGTGATTAGCTAGCTATACGATGAAGTATTCATAGTGATACAACAGTAGTTACGGACAGGGACAATAATAACAAAAGTGGCTTTTGAAGGAAGTTTGGTTCTGCCGTCCGTTTCTCAAGATGACTTGAATATATATATATAATCAAGCACGCCCAAGATGTGTTACTCGTTCGTTCGTAGAACTTGTCCGGTAGAACTTGTAGAGTAGATGGGCGAGGCTGGGGTGGGAGGTTAGAGAATTGAACTAATTATGAATATAAGATCTTACATACAATGTACTCTGTAGATGTGAACAATGTGAGTTGATGGTGGTTTCATTGGTATAATTGAATTGGTCGAATTTGATGTATGTGATAAGAAAGGGTGTGGTAAGAAAGGTGTGATAAGAAAAGAAAGTGTGGTTCATTCATGGTTCATGGGTTCATGCTTATTATTCTCCATTTAGAGATTCCGCCCGGATGGCCGACCCAATTTGCGACCCAGACCAGGCTGAGGCTGAGGCTAGTATGTATTATTAGAATCCTTCACACAACGGAAACGAAATACAACTACGAGATGGATGTGCAGTATTATTATTTTATTGGCTTAAGACGAGAACCCACCCGGGAACCCTAGATGAAATTCTCATTGATGGTCATTGATGTTCTTATTGGCTATTGATGAGATGATCGGATCATTAAACGCATGCAGATGTCGATATCAATATCAATATCAATACATCCATTCCCAAGAGAGCTCAAAGAAGAAATCCGGTCGGTACTTGAGTACGGTTAGTCAAAACGATAACTCATAAGGAGGTGAACCGACAAGTTACAGGTAATAGTTAGAGGTATTGTAGGTCTCCATCTCTGGTCTCCATCTCTCCCTCTATCTTCAGCTCTTCTCCATCTTCATTCGATCCCCTCTTTACTAAAAAAGTTAACATCTCCACCTTTGATATCCCAAAAGAGATAGCAGCCGTGCATGCTTTCTTGGCTAACCTTTTCAAACAGATAGTCGGTCTTTAATCGAATGGATTAACCCGCGATAAACGTTCACCTCTTCTCTAAAGCTTCTTCGAGTACCGAGGAAGGCAAGAGCATAACACAAAATGGCCGTCTCTACTTCTTCACCACGATTACATTTCGAACCCGATAGTGTACCATTACCTACTTCCTCTGATAACGCAGGACAAGCCGCTCCCGCATTATCATCTTCGACAGCTCTCGCCCGCTTTGAATTCGAATCCGGTCGAGGAAATGAAGGGACTAAAATATTGATGGTGGAATGGGAAGATGAATCTACTGAAGGAGCAATCAAGAATATGGGAGATTGGGAGGTATCTTGGGAAGGAAAAAGTACCGTTTTAGCTGCACGAGATGGAGCAGAAGGGAAACTTCATCGACTCTACTTTCTACTGGCTCCTGGGGCCTGCATACCAAGAATCATAAAACTATCACAAGTGGGAGGGAAAATAATTCAAACGAACCCACTACCTGCAATATTTCCGCCCGAATTAGGATCGAGTGCGCGGCAAGCTGGACGAAAGGGTGTATTACATACTGTGTGGGCGAAGAAAAGAATATCTGTCTTGCAAAAAGAAATCGATGCGGAGATGAAAACGAATGGGGAGGGAGTAGGTCTAGAAATGGCTATGCAAGAAAAACAATGGATCGAAGAGAACTTTGGGGTTGGTCCAAAAATTACACAACCGGACATACAAAATAATGCTACACTGACTAGTCCAAAAACACCTGGTGGAGGGAGATTATCCGAGAAGCTTAAGGGGTTGAAATTAGGGACTAGTGCACACGATTTGAGTAAGATTTCAGGTATGTACAAAGCCATAGATTCACAAATCAAGAGTATGAGACTAAATATCATAGAATCTAAATTCGAAGGTCATTCAAACCCACTATCTCCAGAACAGGGTGATGTCGCTGTGTCATCATTCTCCTTATTTCACGGAGCAACCTCCCGCCCTCATCCACCACGCCTTGTCGCTCAAAAACCGAACAATCGTTCCTCGCAACACGGAATGAATTCTCTAAACGCTGTTGCACTCGATGATATGCCACAAGAGACATTCGATGAAGATCAGACAGAAGATGAATTATTTGCCATCAAAATGAGTCCAAGAAGTCCGGAGATGACAAGGAGTCCTTTTAGTTTTGCAACGAAGGATGTGGCATTGAGCATGACCCAAAAGGAATAGGAAAACTTTTTGTCATCATCTATGAAAGGAACCCAAGTATTTTACGACGGTATGAGTATGATGAAACGAAAGAATTGACCGATTTGAATTTGACAAGCACAGCATTGGGAGGTTCAGAAGCTACGAAAACGGTCGCTTTATACCCACTATACTTCTGTCATGGATAACATGGATTGGTTAGGATCTTACCGCCCATGTTTTAGATAGTCGTTTGGATACCAATGTTTGTTCCCCAGATTGGATTACTTTAGGGTTCTAGATACAGGTTTGTTGCGGTATCCCTATTTTGCTAAGGTTGCCAATATACATCTAGCTCACTACCGGACCCCAAGACATGCACCCATATTCGCTTGACGCTATCCAATGGTGGAATATTCGCTCCATCCATCAACTTAGAGATTTTTGTGAATTGCTTCCCTTTTCGCCAATTTCATGACACAATTGATATGCTTAAGCCACTATTAGTCTTTCGAACTCACTCACGATACACCGGACCACCGCAATCTTCGTTAGTCACAGAAATGGCTCTTCTTCACACTTGACTAGAACATTTCTAGATTTCAGCTTCCCACGCGAGTCTCGACGACTTTGAGCTGATCTTTTTGAGCGTCTTTCCAATGATTTGATATCAACTCGCAATTACGGGGCGTGTATAACTTTTCAAGTCATAAGTCAAGATTCTTCTTCACTCACTACGTACATAGTTCATGGGATAGCATTATTCCGCTCGCTATATGAATGACATGATTTTACGAATGATAATGATCTCCAGTTGCCCCTCAACTCATTGTCTTCATCCTACTACTTTCATGCAGAACACTTTCCTAAGGACCGAAACCAACCCTTTCTTGAAGTCATTGTATTCTTGTCTCGCTATACTTTATAGCATACGTACCAGTGCTTAGTTGACTGAGACCTACTTTTAGCATTGAAAATTGTCAAAGCACAGCGCTTGTCAAAGATACATGATCCTTGATAACGTAGTTTTCTTTCTGAGGCTTTTCCACATTTATATTTAAAGTATAAGCTGGGAAGCCTCACTTCTTTTCTTGGGTGTCGAACTTTGCCGTTAATCAAATCGAAGGCCAGTTTGTTCCCTCGGCTGTTCGAATAAAGAAATAGAAAAATTATCCGCGACAGTGATCTCATTCATATCTAATATCGAGTTGGATCACACTTCTCACTTTACCTCATCTACGTTTGACATCACACCTTTAATCTCACAATCATGTCCATCAATACAACAATCCATTTCTCTCTCCCACGGATTGCTGCTTCGTCCTTCCTCCCCTCACCCCCCTCAACTACGGTCATCCTCTTCATCATCTCAACATATCTCCTCGCTATTCACTACCTCAGATTTTCCAGACGGGACTCCATGGTCAAGAAGTTTGGCTATAACACGAGAGAATCATTCAAGTACATGACAAACACGGATGCTCAAAAAATCACGAGCTATATAGGGGAGTTGGAGTTTCCGAGATTTTATAAGACCAGCCTCCAGTTTGCTCTTTTCAAGGTAAGTCTTTTTAATTCCTGATCGATATGTCTCAATCCTTGGTTTCGTTTCTTACGTCTGGGTTGGCATGAGTGCGTCCCATCCAATTTCCCCCAAAAATATACTAAATCCCTCACCAGACCTACGGCATCCCCACCATCTCTAAACTCCTCGTTGATACCAAACAATTCAGCTCCAAAGAAACAGCCAGCAAACGCTACGCCGACACAGGTATTCTGATTGGAGAAATAGCCTCTCATCATCCTCTTCATCCACGTGTCCTAAAAGCCATCTCCCGCATGAACTATCTTCATTCCCCCTATCAAAAAGCCGGGAAGATATCAAATGATGATTTGTTATATACTTTGTCTGTATTTATCACCGAGCCAATAGCGTGGATTGGGAAGTATGAATGGAGGGTGCTGAATGAGATGGAGATATGTGCGATAAGTACTTTCTGGAAGGGGATCGGTGATGGGATGGGTATTTCGTATGAGGTTTTGAAGAGGGGACATGGAGGAAAAGTGGAGTGGAAAGACGGAATTGAATTTTACGAGGATATCAAAGAGTGGGCAGAAGAATACGAGAGGAAGTTCATGGTCCCAAACCCCTACAACAAAAGAACAGCAGATGCACTCGTCCCGCTCCTTCTCTTCCTCGTTCCCAAAGCCCTCCTCCCATTTGCGCACGATGCAGTGGGTGTCCTAATGGGTCCACTCCTTCGCTCCGCAATGATATACCCGGAGCCCTCCCCTCTCAACACAACCATCACAAACAACGTCCTCAATACCCGCAAATATCTCCTGGCGCATTTCTCACTACCAAGACCACAATGGATGCGCGTGAGAGAAATCTCGAGCAGTGATGATGAGGGGATAGATGGTAGATTCCATAGCACTAATTATCTCGTGCATCCGTACTATCAAAAACCAGGGTGGTGGAATAGTTGGGGGCCGATGGCGATGGTTACGAGGGTGCTAGGCGGGTTTGTGCCGGAGGAGGTGGGGGATGAGAAGGGGATGGGGAAGGGAGAGGGAAGGAATAATGAGTGGAGGCCTCAGGGATATAGGTTCGAGGAGATAGGACCGGAAAAGAAAGAGGGGGTTGGAGAGGAGGATATGAGGAGGTGGGAGGAACGATTGGGGAGGGAGAGGACGGGAGGCTGTCCTTTTGCTTTTGCGAATGGGAAGTGAGTGGGGTCTACTTTGCGTGTGGAAGATAGGGTGATGAGTGGGAGGTTGATGATCTTACTGGTGTGGATTTGGGGATATGAGAACAAGAGGAAAGGATCAGGAAGAGTAAATCGATAGATCTTCATCATATCACAATCACGTCAAAATACACCTAATGTCTATGAACAAAACCATAATTCCTGACTTGGTCATACTTTAATTCAAATGGGTATCTTAACAACATAATTATGCAGCTCAAAAATAAAACTCCATGCAATGCCATGCCATACAATGCTTGATATAAAATCAAATGGGTATCCCAACACCATCTCCATGCGCTGCGCCCTTATAAACAAAAACTCCATACAAATGGGTATTTTAACACCATGATTTCGCATTCCCAAGATAAAACTCCATTCATCCAAAATATGCCATGTCCCACCATGCTGTGCCGTAATATGCTATGCCCAATTCCCAACTGATGCTACCCTTTAAAATGCCGAACTCCACCAGTATTCCAACCCGTCAACTATGCAATTTCATTTCCAAACCGAACTCCCTTTTCCAAAATCCCATTCCCGAAGAATTAGTAAACCATTGTCCCAAAAATAACCAGATAATCAAAGTCCATAAGTGTAAGTCGCAGTGTGAGGTTTGTAGTCAAAGGCAGGAGAAGAATTTGTTGATAGTCAATGTCGCAGAGGAGACGAGGTAAGAGAAACGTCGAGGTGATGCCGTGTAGAGTGAAGCGAACTGCATAAAAATGGAGGAAGAACGTCATATTGCCGCGGAGTAAACCAAGAAGTGCGTGGGTGTGTAGAGAAACCCCAGAAGACCAGATAGATGATGAGAGTATGCTTTCGGAATTGTAGAGAATAAAACATCGAAATCGCCCAAGGCAATCTAAAATGTCGGTTGCATCTCGTCAAAAGCAAAGGGATCGTCATCCCCAATCTCGGCTACATCATGAGTGATGTTTAACTTCGAGGCGACTTCCTCTACCTTGAATAGCTTCCAGACATTGCTGATGAGGGCAGGCCTGACTAGTTCCAACTCAGTTGTGAACATGACGTCTTCGCCCTCGTCTTTGGCCTCAGCAACTTCTTTTCGAGCATACGCCATGCCACTAGCATAGATCTTTTGCTCTGCCTCCTTCATCTTTACGATTGCATCTCGGGGCAATTCCACAATGTCCTCGTCTTCATCATCAAATCCAGGCATTATCAAGTATTCCCGCATTGGCGCATTGGGATCTTGCTCGCTTGGATTGTTTTTCCAATTCTCGGCAGCTTCGTTCCTTACACGGTCCATGTTCCTAAACATATTCGAAAGGTGGAGCATGTTGGGCTCGCCGTTTAATATTGGAGAAAACTCTCCGTTCATTCGCACATCAGGATGATCTTCGGGACCTGGATGTGCTTCTTCGAAGATGCCCATTGCTTCTTGTGCCTCTCTTTCGACGATACCGCCAGTCAATGCAGAGGTAGTTGGAATGGCTGCAGTGACAATGCGAGTTCCCAGTCTGGCATTGCCGACCTCTGGTAAGAGCTGTCGGCCCCAGGACTCAGCAGAACCTTCTGGTTCAGTGCCATCGTCACATTCGTCCTCTTCTTCGGAACTTGAGTTGACCCATTCGTATTCGGCATCAACAGCATTGACATAAAAACTCATGTCTCCGAGAATATCCGAGGCTGCTTCAAGACCATCTGCCATAGCATCTAGGAGGTATGCCACAATGGGATGTTCAAGAAGCTCAGCGACCAACCATCCATCGCCATCAAACACTTCTGCTGCATCTTCGAACTCAAGATGATCGATATCCCTGACCATCAACCATCCTTCCTCATCAAGTACTTCCGTTGAATCAACGCCATATGACTCAACGGGACCTTCGATACGCCCAAGTATCAAAATTCTGTCCTCGTCAAATTCCCTTGAATCCTCGACATCGTACACAGATAGATCATCCTGATTTGCGGAAACGTCTGAAAACCCGGGAGAAGTGGCAGCGTACACATCATTACCCGGTTCATGTTGAGATGTAACTTCACTTTGGGAAGCTGCCTCTTGTGCTGGGACTGCTTGTGGACCCTCGATGCTAGTGTCTGGTGTGGATTTCTCATCTTCTCCACTACCAGCAGAAGTATCATTCTCTCCCTTGGGCTCGTCACTGTCCGGAGTTGAGTCCCGGGGATCGACTTGCTCAATGGTCTCTTCTTCCTTCTGTGGCTGGAAGAATTTTGAGAATCGAGATACCTTCGGTTCGACAATTAGATCAATTTCCTTTAGACCGAAGTCAACCTTTTGATCCGGCTTGGCAGGAGCATCAGATACTGCATCGTGAGCTTGAAGCGCTGTCCCAGTTTCTAGAGATGTGGTACGAGCAAGCGCCTTTTTGAGTTCTGCAGCACCATCCGCTTTACGCTCAGCCGCCGTTGCTTGAACCTGAGCTTCAAGACGTTTCAACCTCTCCATTTGAGTATTGAGAGCATGCAGCTCAGCAGCTTTTCGGTCAGCGTTCTCTCTAACAAGCTTCATTTCTTCAGCTCGAAGGTCGTGCAACTCAGGTACGACATTAGCCAGACCAGGGCACATCCAAACGCCTGCTGCTGGTCGAGAATGTCTGCAAGTTGATTCCTTGCAACCGAAGTAACTACAGAAGTTGTCGAACCCATAGATCACATGTTCTGGCTGCTGCTCATGGTGATTCAAGGCGATGTTGTACTGGCAGATGTAGAAAATTCGCTCCTGGTGAGCTTCTTCTAGCATACCCCAACGTCTCTGAATTCCATTGAGTTTGCTGTACTCAACTGGATCAGAGCTTTCGGTTAGAATAAACGGATCATTAGCTGTGAAATCTCCCAATCGAATCGGGACAGGGTTGTATGGTCCCCAAGGAATGGAGATACCAGGAGGAAGAAATGGTCTAGCTTGATGGTAATGTGGAATTACCTCTGTGCGGAGGATCTCTTCGACTATTTCCTCAGGTGATAAGGGTTGCTCTGTCTCCTGAGCAGTGACGTCTGGAGTGTCCAGCTCATTCGAGAACTTAGGTTCATTCTCAGGTGCTGATGGATCCTCAATAATTGATCCGTCGTCCGATACTGACCCAGCGCCAACTTTTTCCGAGGTTTGCTTGTTGCCACCCGCAGGAATCATTATGGGTGCGAAATTCTCTGGGGTCGGTTCTTGAGGGGTTGGGTTGGTTCCGATTGGTTCGGTTACCTCGACAGTTTCAAGAGTAAGATGCTCTGTCCACCAAGTGACTGAAGCATAACATGTTATTTGAGCTTCATCTGTTGATTCAGTATCAGCATTTAGTTTCTCATAAGAGGCGAATAATGTGAATGACTTACCTTCAGATTCATCAGCATCATTGTTGTCAAGGACTGTCGTGTTGTGAGAGGTCTGCACGTCTTCGACAGCCTGCTCACTACCGCTGTTCGACTCGTTGATGTCGACGATGGCTTCGAGTGGAGCATTGTCTTGTGTCGAGGAAGGAGCTGTATCTTCGACGATTATCTGATTCACATCTGGCACGTCGATATCAGTCCTTGATCAAATGGAACGCATAGGAGAGCAACTTACCAATCGAAATTGCCATCAGGATTGGCAACACTGTATCCGTAAATGATGGACCAGTGATATCAGCATCATTATTATTGACCCCGTAGTCGGAGTCAGCGTGCTCTGGGACTTGTACAGATGTCTCGAATGTGAGCTCTCCTGCAGATGAAGGATTGGAAGAGCCAACGAGTGTTCGATCTGAGCCTGTTGAATTTATGTCAGCATTTTGGCTTTCAGATAGAATTCATAATTCTCGGTGACTTACCCGCGGCATGTTTCTTGGATCGGCTGCCAGTAAAGAAACCAACCAAGTCCCTGGCCTTCGTAGTCTTCGTCGTGTTGGAGGTCTTGGTAGGACGCTGGCTCTTCGTGAGTTTCTTAGACTTTCTGGTGTCCTTCTGATTCGGGACCTTATTGTTCTTGGAGGAGAGAACGCCAGCAACGGAACGGATAACTTTTGTCAAACCCATTTTGTTGATGTAAGGATGTGTTAGGTTTGAGTGTGTTTGTATTAAAGAAATAGATGAACGAAGGGGTGGGTATTGCCTGTCTAGACAAAGTAAATAGAATAAGAATAAGATGTCGTTAGCTCTATGAACTTGTAGTGAAAGTGCAGAGAGAGCTTGTTGTAGGAAAAGACAATCAATAAATATGATGATCGATGATTGATTGGAGTTATCAACTGTGTTGTGACTTGTAAAAGTATGGTGGTTGAAATTAGAAATTGTAGTTGTCTTATGATGAATTTACTTTTATGAAGTGTTGTGTTGAAGGAAATTCAGAAGAGGATCAAGGGGGAGGAGGACTTAAATAACTTTGATGGGAAGCCGTAGCAAAATAAGCTATAAGTTCCAAAGTTCCCAAGACGATGAGATTGGAGGATTTGATCTTCTGCTGTACAGAACATACCGTACTGACCGTACTTGGTCGAGTAGATGCTCCAATTGAAGAGCATAGATGGTTGATGTGGAAACACATTGCCGTATCGTCTCCTCTGGATATCAAAGGTATAAGGCTCGATATTATGAACACGCTGTTGGTTCCCGAACCGTTGATCGTTGGCTTAGGAGCGTGAAGTCGACGATGCATACAATCTATATATATATGGACTGACTTCAAGTTCATTAGGTACGATTAAATGTGGATGATTATTAGACGTCATCAGCCCTATATATTTACACGCTAATACAGTATGTGAGATTACCTCAAGGAGTTTTGACTATACCTTGCTCCCTTGGAGCTAGAGCAGGTCAACAAACATTACATAGTATGTATTCTCATGCGACTTGACTTCGAGCTGGTTAGGTAGTTCTGCTTCAAAAGAAAGTTTGAAAGGCGAAACTACCGTTGTCTCTTGGACTAGACGTTTCCCCATAGCTCAGCTACCAAGAAAGTCCCCTTCACCATCACTAAACTTAATTATTTAACGCTATTAGATAGCATCTCCTTCTCTTAAGAAAACTTTACCTACCGATAGGCCCTTCATCGATAGGAAAAATCTCCAACATTGGGATCACGACAACAACAACAACACAAAGCGACGACGACGATGGCACTGGCGACTATCAAACTGATTTTTGAACTGCATTCGTTCTCTGAATAAGTAAGATCAGAATTTCAAGCAGCTAGCCGCCGTTTTGATCCTCCAAAATTCCCCACAAAAGCAGCTGCTTTCTCAACCTTTCGTTTGTCTACTATTTTGCACGGTACCTCTATCATAATCGATATATTTACTGACACCTACCCCCAGTAGGCTAATCACATCTTTGATCCGCGGTCCATATCGATTCGGAAACCTCTTTATATCTCCTGCAAATTTCAAGATCGGCGGAAAGATCGACCATCATGCTAGTTACGCGAAAGAAAGCAAATAAGTGACATTCATATCTTGACGGTCAAGACTTTTGGAGTTTATCCGATGACCTTAAGAGGCGCACAATCGATGGTGTAGCCGAGCTAGGCGGACGCGTTCTCCTTCGGAAGTCCGACATAAGAGATAGAATAGGATGGCGGGCCATCATGATTTCGTTCTCGGCCACGGAGGCATTTATGATATAGGTGGATGACCTACTTATGAACATGCATAACAGATTGAGATTGGCCACTCTATTAGTGAACGTTGGTGTTTGTTCGATCAACAATGATGTTAGGTTGTTCTAAACAGCTCGTACTATCCAGAGGAATCTCGGTGCTGCTACAAGCTAGGCAATAAGGGGGGGCAATCAGCCTCACTTCAGGGATTGGCCTTCCTTTCAGTATAGCCGAGCCATCACAATAAGGATCCTAAGTATCACTAGATACAGCATGAAGTAGCCGAGGAATAGGAATGGGGATAATGAGTCCACGTATTCATCATTCTTTGTGGATAGCCATTGAGTTCGGCAGTGGGCTTCGAGCTTCCTTCTATTCAGCAACGCAAACTACACAAATCTTTGACAGCCACCATATCCAAAAAAATTAATTCTTCAATGCTGGCTTCAAGATGTATCGATGCAAGAGGGTGAATTCTCTAGCACTACTACAAGCTTCAAGCGTGGCAAAGTGAAAGCAATAAAGATAGATTCAGGTACTCCTATTCATCGAGGAAACTTCTCTCGACATTTTTGGAGATCTAATCATCAAGAGAGGAGCAAGCTGCTCAACGGTTATGACTTTATCGAGAAACATGACTACTACATGCCAAACAACAGAAGCAAGCTGTGACACGAAGGATTGTTCCAGAAATTGGCTATGGACTTTCGCCTACTCGATGGCACTATTTGAGAGGTGGAAAGGGGAAGAGGGCTGGGAAAATGGTGAATTTTAGGATTCCTTTAGCTCCAAAACAAGACGACAGACATGATGAGGTATAGAGTGCCAATGATACTGGATAGTTCAAGTCAGTAATATCATTCAATAAATTCAAGTGAAGATTGACCTTGATGTGAAGCATGAGGTGAGGTGAAGTTGTTCGCAGCTCCCTGGTTTATCGTGCACGGCCCCTCCTCAATCCCAGCAAGCTCGAAGCTCCCAAATCCCCAGCACAAAGGGCTTCCTACAACAACCCAAGAAATTCCACAACGGCGACGAAGTATTACATTCGTAATTATCATCTGGAGCGCAACCTGGCCTCTCTCCATTTCACACTGTCAAACCGCATCACTCCTATTGGTCAGCAATTTACCAGAAGCTCCAGCCATGTCTGGCCCTACGAAATACATGCTGGTATCTCTACCAACATCTATTTCCCAATCCAGCGATCAAGATGAAGCTTTAACAGCTTTACGGTCTACAATTTCCAACGATAATGGAACTACTATACCATTCAAGATCCCTGAGTTCAAGATCGGTACACTGGATGCATTGGTTGGGCAAGCAGATGATCTTGCAAAGTTAGACGGCACTTGCCAAGGTGTTGTAGCAAAAGTTGGGGAATCTCTCCGTAATTTATTGGAAGGAGATGAGAGCAAGATTGCACAGCAGAAGACTGTAAATGATAGTAAGTCTGCTGATCTGTGAGCTCGTGGTCATGGTCATTGGTTAATAGTCTGCCTATAGAACCCGCGGATCAATACCTACGTACTTTCTCATGGAACAAAGTCAAATATCGTGCCGACAAACCACTCGCAGAGTTAATCGATTCATTACAAAAGGTTGGCATGGTTTTACAGAGAGGGCGAAGTATCGCTGACGGAATGTAGGAACTTGTCAGTATCGATAATGATGTTAAGGGTAAAATGAACCAGTACAATCAGGTTAAGACGAATCTTACAACTTTACAGCGGAAACAAACGTAAGAGCTTGAAATCTGGACAGATGACCAAAAGCTAACCATGCGAAGTGGAAACCTCTCTACGAAATCCCTCACTCCAGTCGTCGATCCCAAATTACTCGTACAAGACTCCGAATACCTCGAAACTCACCTGGTTGTTGTTCCAACAAATGTCAAAAAGGACTTTCTCAAGACTTATGAAACCATATCGCCTATGGTTGTCCCACGATCCTCAGTTGAAGTCACCCACGATGACGAATTCACATTATTCGCAGTCACAACTTTTAAAAAGCATAGCGCAGAGTTCCAACTTAAATGTAGGGAAAATAAATGGACTCCTCGTGATTACAAGTACGTAGAGGGTGGAAAGGAGGAGGAAAGAAAAGAGGCTGAACGAGTAGGTAAGGATGAGCGTAAGGTATGGGGTGAAGCTTTGAGACTCAGTAGAACTGGTTGGAGTGAAGCTGTTATGATTTGGATACATGTCTTAACTTTGAGGGTATTTGTTGAGACAGTCCTGAGATATGGATTACCCCTGGATTTCGTCTGTGGTCTGGTCAAGGTATGAATGCTAGAATCGAGTATTTTAAAGATTTACTAATACATCCCAGTCAAGCCCTAAAGGAGCAAAGAAGGCGAAAGCGGCTCTCGATACAACATATGGTTACCTCGGAGGTAATGCCTTCGGTCGAGATAAGAAAGGAAAGGCTCTCAAAGATGACTCGGCATTATCATCAGAGATAGCTGCAGCAGGAGTTGGCGGACAAGAAGGCAATGAATATACGGCCTATGTCTATTACGAATTCGAAATCATATAGATAGTACTGGGGACTGTCATGAATATGGCAAGTGGAAGTTGGCGCATGGCAAAAGGGTTCATATACATTGAAGCATGCATTTAAATCATTGAATCGTATTAAGAGATATCAACAAAGGAATTGTTTTCAAATCGTTCAAAGTCGAATTAATCATATCTAGCACTTTTGATGACATTATCCATTATCCCTGTCAATCGCCCGAGATTCTATGACCCAAAATATCTACATCTACAACTTCAACAGACCTTCCTTCTCCAAGTAATCCACGATTTGCTGCACACACTCCTCTACACTCAACTTATCCGTCCTCAAGTGAATCTCGGCCTTCTCAGGCTCCTCGTATGGCGCACTAATTCCAGTGAAATCCTTAATCTCTCCGGCTCTGGCCTTCTTATACAATCCCTTAGGATCTCTCTTCTCTGCCTCCTCAACCGGGATATCAATGAACACCTCAATAAACGGGATCGCGTCATCCCCATTCGTAGCCTTCTCATGCAACTCCCGCGCAACAGCACGATCTGCTTTATATGGCGAAATAAATGATGTCAATGTAATCGTACAGCTATCTGCGAATAATTTTGCGACTTCGGCAATACGGCGAATGTTCTCGTTGCGGGACTTTTCGTCAAACCCAAGGTCCTTATTGAGGCCGAAACGGACATTGTCGCCATCTAAACGGTAGGCAGCATGCCCAAGGTGGAGGAGATGCTGTTCGAGTGCTATAGCAATGGTGGATTTTCCCGAGGCGGAGAGTCCGGTGAACCAGATTGTAATGCCGCGTTGTTTGCGGAGACTGTTGCGCTCGGCGCGGGTGAGGGAGGGGTGCCATGTAATGTTTCTGGGGATTTCATGTTAGTACCGGTATTTTATTTATCTTACGTCTTATTTCACCTCAAGAGAGATATGGTAATTAGACATTGAACGCAGAAAGGGAGAACATACGTAGACATCTTGACGATTTGTATAGGATAATTGGGGGTAGTTTTAGAGAAGGTCGTGAGATGTAAAGAATTAAAGAAGAAAGGGAAAATAATCACGCAATCGAAATCAATGGATCGTCGTCGTTAACAAGCTAAGTGTGTCTCCCCTTAACCCGCTACCGGTGCACTATAAAATTCTGCCCCGCACTACAGGTACAAAATTAAGAAGTTTCTGGATGGTGGGGCATTATGATCACGTGCTCGTTATCTCTCGAGTAGATTCAGGGGGGAGATTGAAGGGATAGGTGTGGTATCTTGGTTGGAGGTTCTCAAATTGTAATAGGATGGGTCGGGTGATGGAATTATGTTCTATACGAGTGACCTACAAGTGATTCTAGATACTGGACTTTCTATCTAATCATATATGAAGTATTGTCTGAAACTCTGCATGTGAACCCGCCATCTGCATCTGATAGCTTTCATGGTGTATATTCTCAATTGGAGATGCTGCCCCTATAACATCTTATGAAACTGGGTATATTCTAGCCATTGCCTATGAATTGGTTAGCATCAATTACAAGACTATCATAAATCTGCAAACTCACCTTGGCTTGTCTAGGCTCAATGAACAACGCATTCGCCTCGCAAAGAACCTTTGGTGTCTTTCCCTCAGGTACTAAAGTCTCAATTCTTCCCTCGACCCAAGCCTTTCTACCCTCCACCTTCGTGGTGGTCGCTCTCAACACCACAAATATCTCTGCAGGCGTAGGCGCTCTATAATTGACCGTCAAAGAAGCTGTCATACCGATCTTATTCGGCAATGCTCCAAAACAACATCTCGCTAATCCCTCATCTAACATCGTTGCCAGAAATCCTCCATGTACAATCTTCGGGTGTCCGCAAAGATCTTCTCCTAGGAAAGAGATGGATACAAGAGATTTACCGCCTGCCTCAGTCCATACATATGGTGGTACCACAACACGACCCGGTCCCATTAAAGTTCCACCTGTGAGATTATGTCCTCGTTGTGATTCGGGGATCTTCATATGTGGCCTTGATTCAGTAAACTCAGGTCGAGATCGTAGGTCTTTCACTACCGGATGATTATTGATATAGGCTTCGACTTCGAGGGATTTCGCATCAGTTGGTGTGTATAATCTGAGGGATTCTTCATCTGATGGCGGATTGAGGATGGCATTGGCGGCTGTAAAGGCTGGGTAGGCAGCTATGGAGAAGCCTACAGATGTGAAGACAATGGCTATTCCAAAGAAAGTGAGAGTTCGTAAGAAAAGGGAAGGTCGTGAAGGCGGAGGTGGAGGAATGATAGCTGTGTTAAGTTAGCTACAGCTTCTAGAGAGACAACACGACAGGACTTGCTCTCAACATGACACAATCGGCGGGCTACAGTGAACTTCCGAGAATAAGTTGATAGAGTCGAATTCTTAAGAGCTGCTCCTTGAGATTGTGCGTGTCCGAAATTGCGAGTTAAAGCTCTGTATATACCAGCTCGAGGCTGTAAAATTTGACGAGAGAAAGACATCTCGAAGTGGGCTATCTATATAAGCTACGATCTTTGCATAACTGATATAAAAGTAGAGTGAGAAGATACAAGTAAAATATCTATACCAAACGCCAACATTCAAAGCATTTCATTAGTTACCGGTATATAGGTACTTATCTGATGTCTAGAGGGAATATTGTAGTGTAATGGATGCCGAACCGGCCCATTGAATTCGGCCATATGTTCTGCCGAAATCTTATCTTATCTTGGGTGTTATGCTTAACTTCAAACTCATCAAGCTAAATAACATGTTACCGGTAAGGTTATGTACAGATATGCTTCGTACCTGCTTTTAATGTGAATTGAAATTCAAACTCAATACATCTGAAGCCCTAAAGATCTATTTATCCTTCTAAATGTAGGTTGTGGTTCGATCATTATTATCTACACTTGACAACGTCATCCTGCTTGTCAACTTCGAGTAGTTGGTGCTGTGCATCCCATTTCACTCAGCCAATTATCGCCCAATCATACCCATCATGTGTAGGCCAACACCTGTTTTAAGTGATGCATAAAGATCAGCACCCATAGCCCCTCATTTTTTATGCAGCTCCAATTGCCCCTGTTTGACCTCAAACCAGTATTTAAGAAGAGACCCTTCTTTCCCTCAAATTGAACTTTCCATCTTGAAATATTCACTATAGCCTTATATCACTATCAGTTTGACCTGCACTCTAACTCTCAAATATCTCCCGCTATCTCGTACAAAGAAAATTCATCAATCCAAACCCGAAATCATCAAGTCAAACTCGTTCAACCATTTATCATGGCAACCGCAGAGACCGTCCAACTCGGCCCCATTCATGCACCAAAAGAAGATAGTATCATTGCTTTCAATAAGATCGGAACCGAACTCAAGAAGAAACTTCAACATCTCCGCCATGAAACCAACAGTTTGTCTTACCCTTCTTCCATAATCCCCTATTCCCATATCCCCCAATCCCTAATCCCATCCCTACCCCCTCACCCCCCCTTCAAAACTAATCTCCCATCCTAGAACACGAGCCTCAATACTTCGCCCCCATCTCCCATCTTTCAGACCACACCCTGACCTCCTTCGATTCCTCCTCCTTGAAATCCGTCCGCGTCGCTACTAGCGCATATGGTCTCCACCTCCTAGGCAAAGTTCTCCTACCTGGAACCGAGGACAAATACTTCATGTTCCGTGCTTTCATTGTAGGCGATTCTGATACCGCGAAACTTCATTGTATACACATGGAGGAGACGGATGTTGGAGGTGAGGAGGGAAAGATGTTTAGGGCGATTTTTAGAGAGAGTGATGAATTGACATGGTTTGATGAGTAGATTGGGAAGTGAATGAATGATATTAGCACATTTTGGGGATTAAGGATGGTGGTGAATTTAGGAAAAGGATCTTATGGGCTTATGAAAGGGGAATTAAAACAGTAGCATTTGAGACCAATTTTTTTCAATCAATCTATCATCACGCCTTTTCAAATCGCATATTTTAAAATAGGGTATAACTGCTTTAATTTACTCAAACATATTCATACTGACCACCGGTAATATCTTTACACAGCTCTTATCGCAGTATTACACACACGTTTTATCTTCCTTTGCTTCCCATTCCAACATTACTCCCCTATTTGCTCCTTCCCATTCCCATATCCTCACCTTCACCTCCATCATTATCCAACATGGCCGCATAATCCTCAGCGCTTGCGAATGTAGGAAGATGCTTAAGCTTCCTCTTCTTACTTCTACTAGTCTCTTTCTTCTCATCTTCCTTCTCTGGAACCGTTGCTCTCTGTAATTCGGCTTCAAACAATGCATCCATATCGGATCCTGCTTCATCGTCGCTGTCCTTGAGGTCATCATCCTCCTCTGAGAATATTCCTTCCCCATCATCTTCCTCTGCATCTGGCATATCCTCGTCCTCGTCTTCTCCTTCGATGTTGACTTCTTCATCCGATCCCTCAATATCAACACCACCTTCAGATTCGTCCTCAGACATATCCAAGTCATCCATCTCCAAATCATCATCGTCAGACTCTCCACCCTCGATATCTGGCTTACTTTCAACCAAAGCTTGCCAAATCTCATCCTCAGCTTCATCCTCATCTTCTTCTCCATCTTCGCCCTTCTTACTCTCCTTCTTCTTAGATGCCTCTCTACCCTTACCAATTTGGTTGAAGTATTTATGGAAGAAGACTTCATCGACTGCAACATCCTCTGCCTTCTTTCTCCAGAAAGCTTCTGAATTGACGGATTGTTGAACTTTGGTACCACGATTGGATACAAGGATGCCTTGACTTGCACCACCAGCAAGAGGTTGCATAAGGGAGCTTCCCTTTGGGGCTCCAGCTGCCGCTTTTGCATTCCTGTAGACAAAGCGATCTAAGAAGTTGGTTAAGGAGTGGGAAGCAAGATCGGGTTTAGGTGGCATCTTTTCGTCTTTGAGAAGGCGATCGGCAAATAGAGAAACGGAGGGATGAAAATGTACCAAGAAAGGAATCTATGCTTATTAGCGGAAATATCTTAGTGGAAGGATGTCAACTTACAGTTTCCCATAGACAACTCTTGTCAGCATTACTGTACTCTGGATCTCTCTTTTTGCCATCATATGTATCTGACCTAGGTTTCGATGGGGTCTCGGTGGCTTGTATTTCTGCAGTCTCTCCATCTTCTGGAACATCTCGAAATACTTCTTCTTCTTCATCATCGTTTGCTTCAGGATTATTGAGAAGAGTTTTCAGTCCAGGGAACGTGACTTCTAATTCCCTCATCAAATAGATGATACCACAGATGAAGGGGGGTTGGTGAAGTGTCACAATTTGTAACATTCTCTTCGCAAATGCCTTGACACGCTTGATATTGACATCTGCTTTCAAAGCTCTGTAAAGTAAGTTGAGATATAGTGCATGCTTCGAAGATGTGACCAGGCGAGGATCGAGTAAAGATTCATAGAGAGTTCTGTAGAATCGGTCCACGGCAAGATGTTTTGTTGTTGACAATTGCTCAATCAACATCAAAGCCTGAATACTGGTGTTAAAGTTGGATGAATGTGTGATTCGGAACAAGGTATTCATGTGTGTCTCAAGGCTATATCTAGTTAGCGTTTTCCATAGCTAATAAACGTGTTCAACTTACGTCAAGTCATCAGTCTTTGTGAAAGGGAATGCACGATTGACACCGGTCAAAACAGCGGAGATCATCTTCTCTGTTGTCTCTTCACTTGCCAGCTTTGCTTCTTCTTCTGTTGTTAACTTTTCTTGGGCTTTCTTTCCCATAGCAGCACCACCTCCTTGGAGTTCTCCTTTCTTGTTAAGTTTAGGACCTGTAATTTTGATAACTTCGGGCTTCTTAAGAAGGGATACAAAAAGACCAAAGTATATGCTTAGAAGCTTTTTCGCAACCTCCTCCTCTTTTGAGCTCAAAATTGTTTGGTTGAGAGTATTAATGGCGTAATATTTGGCATGTGAACTTTGTCCGGGTCGTAATATAAGCTCATTTTCGATCGAGTCGACAATGATCGGTTTCATCAACGGGTGAGAAGTTTGTAGTTGTAAGAGAAGATATGATGCTCGAGAAGCAATCTTTTTATCTGGATCGCCGAGTTTGTTGACCAATAACCGGAGTAAATTTGATTCCTGTTCTGGCTTATCCTTCAGCAGCTCATAGACAT
The DNA here is from genome assembly GCA_000503235.1 of Sclerotinia borealis F-4128. NCBI lineage: Eukaryota > Fungi > Ascomycota > Leotiomycetes > Helotiales > Sclerotiniaceae > Sclerotinia > Sclerotinia borealis. Next base: position 34,941 of record KI628750.1, read on the forward strand.
AGGTAACGGCCCTCGTACGAGCGTATTCGACCTCATCGTTGCACCACACTTCCAGAATCTTGAGCATATCAAAATATACCTCCTTGAGCCAATCTTCAAATGCCCATGCAATAAGATGTGCTTTGGTTATATTTCCTGGTAAGGGGTCTCCAGATTTCCAGACGCCAGTAGTGCTTTCCTGCAATGTGCCGAGAAGTCCAGGTTGAGAAACAAATGTTCGAAGACGTCTATCCGAAGGAAGCATAACACCAGCTCCCAGTAAATCCTTCATAGCTCCTAACGCTGTCACAGCTTGTCCTCTACTTCGCTTCTTTGCCAAATCCAATAAACTCTCGAATGATCTTGTAGTATGAACTGGCGATTCTTGAACAACCAAAGTCAAGGCGGAAATCTTATCAGATAATGTACCAGAGGACATAATCGTGGCAAGAAATCGATGTGAAGAAGTCGCAGAAAGATGTTTTGAGGCATACAGAGTACTATCTGCTTCGAGAAGGGTTTTGGCATATTCTTGGAAATCTTTGATCGAATTTTGGTATGGTCTCGCCTCGCTGAAATCTCCCGAAGGAAGGCTGGGAAGTTCTACGGCGTGCCAATCTGCTCGGGCTTCAAAAATCTAGAATCGGTCAGTGGACTCAAAAGAGAGAGAAGGGGGTACTAACCAGGCGATTTTGATCTTTTGAAGACTCCTTGACTTTGACCGCAGCTAGCACTTTAAGAAGAGCATCTTCCTTTTCACTGGCTTCTAATCCTGAAGCTGACTCTTTGGTGAGTTTGCGATGTTTCCCCATGTTGAATTACCTTTCTCAAGAAGTTCAATGATAAAAGGATTGAAAGGTCAATTGTGTTCCTTGAAAATTGGAAAATGAAAAATAAAATCAGAGAAGGAATTGTTCATGGAACATTGAAGCTTTCGATAAGATAACAAACTTTTTTTTCCAAAGTAAAATCAATCGGAACAAAGTTTTCCCGACATCAGCAAGTTCTCTCCCCCTCTTCTCTCAGATTGTAAGTTTTCATCTGTTCTGTCACTTAAATTTATGTCCAATCCAATTGATGAGCAATGTTAGATGAAAAAAGTAATTTTGTTATTAACAAGATAAAAATGAATTTATAGGATTTGTTATTTTTCCAGTCAGATTACTTCACTCGAACCTGTTTTAGTATCCAAGATGCATTCATTTCGAAGTATTTCGCGGCTTGGAGGATCGTCTACACACCCCAATAGCTTATGCCGGTGTATGATACTTCCATCACGGCTTCTCAAGTTCTCATATTCTCGAAATCAATCAAATCTTTCTACAATTGTAGGTTCAACCAACACTGAGCTGTTTGAAGGGCACGTGGATGGAGTACTGATTGATGTGTATGATAGAATGATAATAGAGCACGATTGTCCAAGTTTTGGATACCCACAGGCGGTATAGCTGCAAGCGCAGATGAAGGTGATACATTTCTGAGCAGGTCAACCAAAGCTTCATAGACTAATGCGGGATAGATTCTCATGCAAAACTCATTCGAGGGGGTTTCTTGCGTCAGGTTTGTTGCAATACCGTTTGATTAATAAACATAATCTCACACAGTATGGCTAGGCTCATACAGGTATATTTCATATGTTACCACTAGGAAGAAGAGTACAAGATAAACTGGAGGCACTCATCGATAAGCATATGTCAACATTGGGTGAGCAGTGTTTTTCTCGTCCATCCCGACTTCCCTTTCGACCATTATTGCTGATCCTTTTGAAGGAGCATCGAAGCTTGCTTTGTCGTCCTTATCATCTGAAGAACTATGGGCTAAAAGTGGCCGACTGAATGCCAGTTCTGAGGTATTTTCCTATCCAAGTACCCTGTCATCGTGGTTGTAACACTCATCATTAGCTTTTTCGTTTGAAAGACCGAAAAGAGGCGGGATACCTTCTTGCCCCAACCCATGAGGAAGAAATCACAGAACTGGTTTCGAACTCGATCCATTCCTACAAAGAACTTCCTGTTCGTTTGTATCAAATCAGTTTGTTCTATCCTGCCATCCTTCATATCCTTTGCTCATTCCTCTTTAGCTCGAAAATATCGTGATGAGTTACGACCAAGGCAAGGCCTTCTTCGTTCCAGAGAATTCGTTATGAAAGATCTTTACACATTCGACTATAATAATAGCTCCGCACTTTCAGCTTACGACGATGTTCGCAAAGCATATAGAAATCTCTTCGATGAACTCAACATCCCATATCTTGTGGCCGAAGCCGATTCTGGAGACATAGGCGGTGACCTCAGTCATGAATTTCACTTTCCGACGAAAGTTGGAGAAGATAATATCATCAGCTGTACCAAATGCGACTATGTGGCAAATGAAGAGTTGGCAGAAACTGGAGTTCAGGAAGTAAATGAAATTGATGATTCGGACATTGTTAATATAGGAAACGCGAGTGTTATTGCAGGCTTTTCTCGTGATAGACTTACCCTCTTTGCCAATTGGTTTTATTCTGAGAATGGAGAGAAACATGAGTTGAACACACGTTTAATCAAAAAGCTTCTGCCAGAATATGATCCTTCCAGAAAAGTGGAGTATCTGGAGTTAATGCAACTTGTTAACCAAGATTCTGGACTTGCGCATAAATTCCTCGATGAATCAGACCAGCCGTATATCACTCGTGTTGTCCACCTAATTGATGGAAAAGTTCCTCCTAAGATTTCCCAGGAGATCGTGAAGGATAGGTTCTCTGCACTTGATAAAGCCAAGGGTAGCTCACGAGATGATTGGTTATCAGAGATTGAGGATACATCATTTATGTCCCAAGATCCATCTACTGGAGGAGCATTGAATTTGCGAAGAATTACGGAGGGAGATGTTTGTCCTAAATGTCAAGAACCGACATTAAATGTTCAAAAAGCTATTGAACTTGGTCATACTTTTCACTTGGGTACACGATACAGTAAACCGATGGAAGCAACTGTTACTGTACCTTTTGGACTTGTGGAAAATAAGTCTAATGCTCCCAAATCAGGAGAAAATAGTCAGGTTCAGGTTCCAATGGAAATGGGATGTCATGGCATTGGTGTAACGAGAATGATTGGAGCTGTGGCAGAAACTTTGGCAGATGAAAAGGGGTTGAATTGGCCTAGAGTTATGGCTCCTTTCGAAATTGTTGTAGTTCCAGGGAAAGGGTTGGGTGAAGATGCATTGCAGATATTCGATACACTTTCTGCTGCTAAAATGGATCCAGTGGTTGATGATCGAGAAGTATCTATTGCTTGGAAGTTGAGAGACGCGGATTTGATTGGTTATCCGGTCATTGTTTTGCTAGGAAGGAAATGGAAGGAGGGTCTATGTGAAGTTCAGTGCAGAAGATTGGGTGTTAAGGAGGATGTAAAAGTTGAGGATATGAAGAGCTTTGTGGGGAAGTTATTAAGTCAGCTTTGAAGGAAATGGGACGGACGCTTGAATATTGTAATATGTCTTACTAACTTGTGGCAGTTGTTATTGTATGCTGGTAGCATAGTGCAAATAGGTATTTTCAACCTCAATGTCCCAAGAAATCGTATGTTGAGAGCCCGACTTTGAGTTGCTCGGTGAGGGGGCTATACAAGACGTAACGTTTTGTCGAAATTTTGTTTGTACTTCTTGTAAATCATGTATGCTTTTACTATGCCTATAAGCAAACTCAGAAGGCTACCGCAAAAGGAACTCATACAGTAGGCAAATGTAGGCACCCAGCCGGCGGGGCTATCCATTCACCGATTGCGGCACCAAACCACTCCTTTTCGGCTTTCTCCTCTTTCGAAGGGTGAACCACGCCACCAGTGAATATTCAGTATCACTGCTAGGGTGCATGTTTGCTTTCCAGTGTGATGGTTTGCTTTTCCACAAACAATCTAACTCATTATAAAAGAATTCCGGTCTTTGATCCTCTCTACAATCCAACACAGCAGATGTTTCAGCAACAATTGATTCGCGAGGTCATCACACCCGTTGACGCAGAATTCCCTCTTCGAACAACAGCACCAGGTTTAATTACATCCGAATCCACGACCCACTCACCTTCGAAATACAATGTCTTCTCCCCCACCCAAACCTAAAGATCCAAACCCTTACGATGAAGGTTACGAGGCTGGTCAAGCAGCGGAGCGAGATGCTAAAGTACAGAAGATCTCTTTCCAGTATTCGGCTGCTTTCAAGAAGGGTTACGAGGCAGGTGTATTAGCAGAGCAAAACTCCAAAAATCCAGACAGTAAAGAAGCGAGAGAAGCCAGAAGAGTCAGCAGAGCCAAAGAAATCGAGAAAGCCGAAAGAATTCGAGAAAGTAAAGAGGCCAAAGCCAACGAAGCGAGAAGAATTGAACAAGCGGTCGAGAAAGCGAATCGTGATGGAATTGAATTTCAAAAGGCATTAGGTGAATCGTCTTAAAGCGTTGGCAGGTTCAAATGAGAATCCGAGGGACGATTAGCTAATGAAATACTTTGATACCAGATAAAGCATCAGGGGCGTCAGACGAAGAGATGAAAACATCGTTTGAGAAGAGAATGAGCTTTGCGCAACTGGAGAGGCTTTTGGAGGTTCAAGGGCCTCGTGCAAAAATAGATCAGGAAGGCCATGTTGAAGATGAGGGAGTAAGTGTGCATTTCGCTTGGGTGAGTTAATCCAGGAGAAGTTCTAATTTTAGTAGGACAGATATCGTGACTGATTGGCGAGGGCAAGTGACTGGGTCATATTAGTTTAAGGGGAAGTTTGTTGTATCATTGACTTTTGATATCACATGAGTGATTGACTTAAGGCACGCCGCTATGATTGAAATATAACGCACTATCAGCTGGTTATTCAAACAAGGTTGAGCGTTTTTTATCTGCCGGTTTGCTTCTAAATTAACAAGAGTAGAGGAATCCTGCTCTGGGTTATATGTTTATGTACTGCGGTGGTTTGCCGGACTCCATTCTAGCTTCTGCACTTACGGGCTACATCCTCAACTTCGTCTCTTATCACATCCTGTGATGAAGCAAGATTCGTCTTTACTTACGCCGCTCATCTGTTAGCCAAGTCACACTGAACAAGAGCGTAGAGTGGTGATTCAGTTTTTGAAACGTTCTCTCAAAAGTTTCAATCGCCAGTCATCACATACCAGTGCTCGTAATGTATCTAATTTATTTCAAACGGTCATAGTAAAGATGTTCTCGGCCAAGACATACCTCCTTTAGAAGTATCTCCATCATGAAGATTACCTGTATACCTCACGTCCGTTGTGTAAAACACATTGTGTTAATTATCTCAAACTCATACAGTAAATGTGGTGAATTGACTGATACTTTAAGGAGGGGCCAGTTTTTCTTGGCGTCGTATGTCGCTAAGACGAAAGGGGAGAGGGGGACAATTTTCGATCTCATGAGGAGTGACTTGCCTAGTAGGCGGGTCGAGATGTAGGTTAGAAAGAATGTGCAAAAGGCGTGCCAAATCATGAAAATGATAGGATATCTGGCCGTCGGCGAAATGTTGGAACAATGAAAAGTCGGGCTGGACGAAGAAAGAGCTTAGTCTTTCAGGATATTCAGTCATTCAAGACTCGGACTAGGCGAGTAGACTAGATAAAATATGTCATTTCTTCCTAGAACACTAAGACTTTCAGAGTTGGATTAGTTTTGAGATGAAATATGTTAATTATACATGTATCTAATTGATGTCTAATGCTTATCTATTTATATGAATGTCTCGTTCGTACATGGCTTCATTCACTGTGAATCTTGATAATAATCCAACCAGTTCAAATCCGAGAGTTGTTGTGTAAACCATGCATCATTCATTGAATCTGTCTGCATGCTATTGTCAAACATTGAGATATTTTCTATGCCAATACCTCCATCGGAAAGTCCTTCATTCATTGTGGCAAAGTCTGGGGGGATTGGTCCTTGGGGATTGATGAATTGTGGAGCAATAGAAGGGTCGGGGTATATTGAAGTTTTGGTGACGTTGGGTCCGGGTGTGTTCGTAACGGCTTTAGGAGGTCTTGTTGCTTGTATCTTATCTTTTAATGCCCCTAAGATCGCTATTGCTCGCTCCGCTGATTGAATCTGAACTTTGTAATGCTCTAATATTTCGATACACGACGTCCATGATATTTCGAATGAATGCTCAGTAGATAAACTGGCCTGTATCAGTGGAGATAATTGCGCCGCGAGAAGGATAGTCGCAGCAGCGAATGCAACTGAGTTTCGTTAATAAAAGGAGAGACTGGATAGTAGGAAGGAAACCTCCAATAATCCGGACAAGAAGATTGGATATGAAAGCATTCGATGTGGAAAAGCTTTGAATCTATAAATATATTACATTTTCCCCCCAAAAATGCCATGTTTCTAATACCTCCTTTGTTTCTATTGGGAAGTAGAAAAAATGAATTCAATATATCAAACACATTCTGTCCAATTCGGTCCGGACAATTGGAAACGTTGGATAGAAAACTTACAATAAACAGTATGCCATCCTGAGCTGCGATACTCAGTATTTAAATTTTCATGAATAGTTTCAACAAGAAGGTGAGCCGTTTTCACACATAACGTACAAACTCCAATTGCAAGGTCTTTCTGAAGTCCAGGCTCAGCTTTTGCAAGTAGAGTGGATTTCTCTCTAGAAACTGATGTTAAGAGTACGGGTCGTAGGAGTAAGATGCGAACGAGCAAGAACCTGGGACGTGAAATTAGAGAAGGGGATTTGCATGATAAACAATAATTCTATTACCTGCTTTGTAGAATTTTTGATTGTAACATCACATGAAGTTGGTTAGGTGCGAAAGAGTTGTTTCCAAGCACGAGAGAATTGACATCTTTGAGAACTTGAGGAAGACTCTCGCGGAAGTCATCGAGTTTCGCATTGATTGTCAATACACTGGCCAAATCACGCACCGACCAAGGATCAAAAGACTCGGAAGGATTACTTCCACTCTTTCCACCTTGGAGTACATAGAACTCTGAAAGTATTTCATCCATAATGTCGAACAATCGGAGTGAATAGACAAATAGATACATCCGAGAATGAAACTCCAACGGCTGGAGTCCTTGAATATCTGTTGAAAGGTATTGGTCATCGATTATCGCTGGTTCCTGAACGTCCCAAGATCCGGATCTTATCATGGTAGGTCGGCCAAATGTCATAGCCAGTAACCTTTTTGTCAATTAGCTGTTAGAATAACTGATTCTGGAACAGAAATACGAACCGGTCAAGCAAGATACAACAATACCAGACCCTCCGCCTAATCTCAATACTCAATTGGCTGTTCCTATGTGTGTTATTTTCCGTGTTAAGACCCAATCCTTGAGCGGCTCGAATAGCCAATCCAACCACATTCCAGCACCTATTAGCATGATCCGTGGACTGCAAATAAATACCCGTGAGTAGGAATAATTGAACTAAAGACAAATGCAGTGCATCCAGTATCTCAAAGTTCAGCAGCTTTCTCGATCGCCGATATAGTTCATCCGCATAGCTTGATTTTCGGTGCGGAAGAACATCACTACTATATTGACATCCTAAAGCAAAAACAAGATTGAGAGTAGCGTGGAAAATTGTTTCGCTCAGTTGATCTCCACCTAACCCTTTTCCCGGTGATGACAACCACAATCTCTCATATGTGGCGTTAAAGCTTTGAATATCTAGAAGAGGGAATACGGGATGAACGAATTCCCAATAACAATTCAAGAATTCATCGGCCTGGTGACGTTGAGGTAATATGAAATATGCAAAATCTTGATTGTGGAGGATTTCAACATCAACTTTTGGCCGAGGTTGGTTATAAATCGGTGGCCTATGGGTTTCAGTGATCGATACTGGTTGATCTGATGCAGCTTGTCGAACTTGAGATACTAGAGCAATCGTTGATGATGATCCATAAAGAGAATCTTGCGTCTCTGTATCGGATACCATAGCCAAACCACCAACATTCCCAGGAGAAGGTGCATTTCCTGCAGCTGGCCGCTCACTCGGTGATGAGGTCGATTGACTGATAGTTCGAAAGTGAACATTCTGTTTTGGACTACCAATAATCAATGAATTCCTGAATTGACGGTCGGCAAATCAGCTGATTGAACATGAGATCATAATGTTGGAGCTGGGTGCCCAATCTGAAAAGTCTCCATTGTCCAAGAAGCTGGGAAACTTTGGATCTGCCTTAATAGTGTGAGTGCACTTAAACTTTTAAATGAATATATTTGATATACCGAATAGATTCTCGACATCTCAAATGATTTCATGTCTCAAACCAGTTCAGCATATGATATGGATTGGAGGATCAAGAACCATCATTGGACAGCAGTATAGATAATGGGAAACCCTATGACGGATCGGGGAGTTTAGGATAACCTACCCGGCATTTATAGAGACCTTAGAGCCCACAGTTGCTTCTTCGTAAGAACAACTGTCTTGAACACCTCTTCTTATACATGATGAGCATGAAGGACGGTCACCATTGCATGCCGTCTTTCTTTGTCGACATGAATTACATGCTAGTTGTGTCCTTCGACGTTTACGAACAGGTTGTTGTGGTTGGCTTGGATCCTCAGGCACATCTTCAGGGTGAGAAATATTCATGAAGGTGGAGGAAAAGAACTCGGGGAGAACCAAAAGAAGTAGGGATGATGGAGGATTCAAGTTGATGGGGATAGCAATATGCCAAGTCTCGGATCACACAGAGTAATAGGTAAAGGGGGGGAAGACGGGGGTTAAAGTAGTAAAGAATAATAAGTCTAATGACGGTATTGGACAGTGTACACGTAAGATTATAATAAGAGTGATTAATTGTACAAGAAATGTTTGAGCTATCGAGTGCGAGGTGACTTGACTTCCAGCTTTCCAAATAGATGATCCGGGTTATCCGAACGGAAGGGTCGAGCCGTACTATTGGTTAAGTTGTAAAGGGTAACTTACCTAAGCGTAACCGACCTTCTCTTAATTGTTGGTTTATACAGCCACCCTCAGTAATACTATTCTCGCACTCAACCCCTCACAACCTTACAATCAAATACCCATCATATATTATTTCTTCATCCGGTCAACTATATCTGGTCCAATTGATATTCATGCTCGCTCCCCATGAGTTACACTGTTTGCTATACCGTCCGTGAGGATGCTGAACCCTTCTAGATGTAATTCACGATAAGAGACTACCAACACTCAGCAGAAAGGTTTTCATACGTGCTGCGCTGTAAGTCTATCACAAAGAGTTCAATTTCAATTCACAGCTTTGGACTTTCTTGACTTCACTTCAATCAGTTTCAAAATATGTCTTGCCCGGATTGATTTCGAGGAGGGGTCGCCACCACAGACAGTTCCAACTGGCACATATGTTGCACAACCAGAAGATGGAGTCATATCAAAGGGTATACTTGTTATCATTGCCGATGCTTCTGGTTGGGATTTCGTGATTAACAAAGTATTGGCAGGTCGTTATGCAAAAAGCGGGAGGTTTTAATCTACTGTTCCGACTCTATGGATGGGTTGTTATCTCCAGCCTCATATACCCATTCTGACTCTTCCATAGGCAATTCGACGGATCCCGCGCCATATTTGTCTTTGATAAGATCATGGAACCAGCTTACGATTATCTTTTACAGAATCATATACGTTTACAAAGCAATGGGTATCGAAATTCCATGGAAGATGAAGACCAAAATCTCTCTCACCCATCCCAGAGTCGCTTCCTTCTTTCAATATTTTCCAACCTCCCGAGCCTCCTTTTGTAACCAACAATCTGAAAATTGGTGCCGCGGGATTCTGTTGGGGCGGAGAAATAAATACCATACCGGTACTTCTTGTTCTTGCACAAGACGATCTATCATCTCAGGCTCAAAGACATCATTCGCAAGCCAAGTCTCCAGCTCCTGAGCCATTGATAGACTGTGCGTTCGCTGCTCATGCTTCTTACATCGAAGTACCAGACGATATCGAAGCACAAGACGATATCGAAGCAATCAAAATCTCAATAAATGTGGCTGTTGGAGACAATAATTCAGCTATGAAAGTGCCTTAAATGGATCAGATGAAGCAAATAGTCCAAATGAAGAACAAGGTGCAAATCATGGATTTGCTGGTCGAACACATACCGATAACCATGACATGAAGTGTGCAAACGAAGCAGAAGCTCAGGCACTGGATTGGTTCAACAGATGGTTTGCTTGGCAATTTTTATTGACCAAGGCGTTGAAGTCCAACTTCTCGTACACAACGCGTCTTGTCGTTACATTCCTCCGTTACTCAAAGTACGTGGCTATGGGTTGCTCTTGCCCAACACACTTTATCAATACAATATATTAATACATCTATCTGTCACCACCAGTCGATTTTCCAGTTTGTGCTTTTTGACGTATTGCCGTTTTGTTCTTCGTTCGACCGGAGACCGCTCCACATCTTTTCAATAACGAGTGAAAATTAATTTCCATATACCGCCAATAACAGAGTGCAATGCACAATTCGACTATGGTATATATATATATTATCTATCCCCTACAAGCCGAACGATTTCTATTCTTCTTTCATACTAGGTTTTCTCAGCCGCTTCTTCCTAAGGGAATGTTGCGAATGCTGTGTAAACAATCCATGGTCACGGAAAGGCCGATCTATTAGTATGGGGTATGGGTAACTTCTGATGATAGTTCTTATCTAACGGTCACACCACAGTCTGTTGTTGTACGAGTAATCGGTGATGATAGACAAAGTCAAGGCGTACCGGCAGATGAATTTCTTACCCATTATCGAACAATCAATCTCATACCGGTATGGTATTTTCACCCTTCCATCTTCTGCGAACAAAACCTGGGGGTTGGATATCTCCCCCCCTGTGGATTCACTCTTGCCCGTTGCAGAGAATTTTAGTGGGGTACGAACTGGGTACGAACTGGTCTACGGCGGTCTACAGCTGACAGCAGCTGGTTCATCCTTCCCCCACTGAGAATAGATCTGATTGACGAGCAAAGTAGTTTTTTCTTCTTCTATCAGCATCCTCCTTTCGTCTCTCATTGTCATCGGTCGATCGCCCACCAATATGTCTTCATCTGGTGTTCAAGTACTATATCCTGTTAATCACCGAACAGAAAATATTGCTTCATATACCGGTAGACAACCTACAAATGAGGGGTATTCGAAAGAGAAGCATGAGGAAGAAGGCTCCTTCTCTCCACCATATCAAGATGAAACAACATCCATCAAACAAACTCATGATTCTACGCATCGTCAATTGAGACCAAGACATATTCAATTGATTGGTATTGGAGGGACTATTGGAACTGCTCTTTTCGTTCAAATTGGTCATGGATTGATAAATGGAGGACCAGGGAGTCTGTTTCTGGCTTTCACAATTTGGTATGTTCAGCATATTTCCAGACACTTCAGAATAACCTTTGGGAAATTGCTATCAGCCTCTTACTCGATGGTGTGATAGGTGTACTTTTATTTTGGCGATTACCAATGTGAGCGTTGGCCCTCCTACGTTTCTCATGTTATCTAATTGTTACTCTAGTGTATGGCAGAGATGGTTACTTACTTACCAATCTCATCGCCATTCATTCGATTCGCTGGTCGATATGTCGATGAAGCATTTGGAGTTGCTGCGGGGTACAATTTCTTCATATTTGAAGCCGCCCTTGTTCCATTCGAGATCGTAGCTTGTAATGTGATTATTCATTATTGGAGCGATGCCGTTCCTGCTGGTGGAATTATTGCCATTATTATAGTTCTTTACGGGTATGCTGCTTCAGAACCCCGTCTTTTGCTCACTCCACTAAAATTGCAGTTTCGTCAATGTCTTCGCTGTCAGATGGTATGGAGAATCGGAGTTCTACCTCGCCATGGGAAAAGCCCTCTTAATCTTCGGTCTCATTGTTTTTACTTTTATCACAATGCTTGGTGGAAATCCTCTTCATGATCGATTTGGCTTTCGATTTTGGATCACCCCAGGAGCATTTACCGAACTTTACAAAACTGGTTCTCTTGGTCGATTCTTAGGATTCTTACAATGCCTCATTCAAGCTTCATTTACCATAGCTGGTCCAGATTATGTATCAATGGCAGCAGGAGAAGCTCAAAATCCTAGAGTTGTAATGCCTAGAGCATTCAATGGCGTATTCTACCGCCTCACAGCATTTTTTGTCCTGGGAAGTTTAGCCGTGGGTATCTTGGTTCCATATAATGATCAAGAACTCAAAGATGCCTTTACAAATGGTCTTCCTGGTGCAGCGGCAAGTCCATATGTTGTTGCTATGAACCGACTTCAAATCAGAATCCTTCCCGATATCGTTAATGCCATGGTTCTCGGAGCAGCTTTTTCGGCAGGAAATTCTTATGTTTATTGTGCTTCAAGATCACTCTTTGGTCTTGCGCTTGAAGGGAAAGCTCCTAAATTTCTTACAAAGTGTACGAAGCAAGGTGTCCCGATTTATTGTGTTGGGGTCACGCTTGCTATTTCATTATTGAGCTTTTTGCAAGTATCAAATAATGCAGCGGTAGTCTTACAATGGTTTGTGAACTTGGTTACTGCAAGTCAATTGATTAATTTCAGTGTTATGGCTTATACTTTCATTTGTGTGAGTATACCTACTGGACTCCTGTGGTTATCACTGATATCAAGATAGTGGAAAAGAGCATGCGATGCGCAAGGATTTGATAGGAATAATTTACCACATAAAAGTTTCTGGCAACCATTCAGTGCATATTATGCATTGACTGGATGTTTCATCATGACTTTTGTTGGTGGATATACGGTATTTCTACCTGGTTCGTCAATTTTACTTTTCTCTTCTGTTACCTCGTCTCCGTTACTCCCCATAAAATCACCTTTGATCCCTTTCAAACCAAATCAACTGACCTTCGTGAAGGTGCATGGGACATCCCTACTTTCCTATTCTCCTATGCAATGATTGGTGTCTTTCCTATTATATTTTTCGGATGGAAAGTTGTTAAGAAAACGAAATGGTTGAAACCACACGAGGTGATTTTGAGAACAAAGGAGGTGGATGAGATTGAGGAGTATACGAGTAATTATGTGGAGAGGCCTCCTAAGACAAGGTGGCATAGTTACATAGATAGGATTTTCAGTTAGTGATAGGAATCAATCGAAGACAGATATAGCTAAACAGGATGACTCATTTTAATTTACATTCTTCGTTGTGCTATCGAGTATTATAGTCACGGTAGCACTAACGTGACATTGATTTGTTCTTCTTTCTTCGAAAATATAGCAGTTGATGGGCCGCGCCGATGCCTCATTTTCGAATATATATTCGAAAGACGCGATAGATTAAGAAATAGGATCATAAATACAGTTCAATCAATCAATTCAATATACTTCCAATTATTAACTACTTTTCCCACCCTTCGTCAAGTTCGTCGATGGAAGGTTATTGGAATCAGGCTAGAATATCGAAAGGGGAACAAGAAAGGCGATCAGTTATTGTTCACACTGAATCAATACCAAGCTCCTTCATCCTCCTCTCAGCCCAAGCTCCCAGATCACCGAAATATTCCTCCGGGTCCATCCCTCGCCACTCTCGCAACGCAAACCAAAGGTAGCGTGCGTCTTTCCCTGCCTGTATTGCACGTTTGTAGTTGGGCGCCTGATTGAAGAGTTCCTACACGAAGAAAGATAGTTACTTCCCTGCTCATATACTGAGAAAGACGATGCTTGAACAGAGGACGTACCTTGAAATATTGCCTTGCCCATGTCATGTACAGCGCGTGGTCATCTGAAGTTGCGTCGTCAGGCACTCGAATTAATGAAGGAGCGGCATTGTCATCTGTCACTAGGTCGATCCATACGGCCATTAACGGATCGGACAAAATAGCCGGCACGATGCACCCAGTCTCCCAATCGTATAGAGACGTCACGAGGGGTTGATCCTTTGCATCCATTTTAATCGACATGTTGTGAATACTGAAATCGCCGTGCTCGAGAACGAGACGATAGAGAGAAGCCTGATCGTTATCTACAGGTATGATATGTGGGATGAGGCGCAAGAGAGACCGCTTGGCCGTCATAGCAACGGGTCCGACAGTGTGATTGTCATCCTCCCACCCGATCATGTCGCCTATGTTCCTGATTGTCGCTTCGATCTTGGACGTGAAAAGAGAGACGCAAAATTCGCGTGTAGGAGCAACGGGAATGGGGAGCGATTTGGGCTTTTGTTCAAAGAGGCGTTCGCGGAGCCATTTAGCGGCGAAGTCGAGTGGGAGATTGAAGTTGAACAATGATGCACGAATACGGGCTGACTGAGCAAGAAGACAGGCCTAGATAGAAGATTAGTATAATTAAATTAAATCGAACAGAATAAACTGCTGACGTAGGCATGTACCTTTTGTTCTGGATTAAGCTCCCCCCATACATTGTTCTCTCCCTCTGCTTTTTCAAACAAGAACAAGCGACGGTCCGAAATATCCTGAGGGAGATCAAGTCTAGGACCATCGTGCTGCACTGGGATCCGGTGGTAGTAGTAGTAGTAGTAGTAGTAGTAGTAGTAGTATTTATTTACATCAGGAGGGCAGCTTATGGCTGCCCTCAGAACCTCTGTAGGGGTATGCTGATATTCTAAGCTATAATCTTACAATACATGAGATACAAATGCCTTAGAAAGAAAAGTGAAAGCCTTATAGCCATTCCCGGTAATCGTGTATTATCTTCCAATTTGTGTATTCCTTTCTTTGTTGATTGAAGTGATCCTGCTGTTTTGCCTAGTGTAGACAATTGTATTTATATTGTAGGCTTGTTATTGCATGTATTAAATAGTTCAATGAACTACTTTTAGATATAGCAATTAGGATATTTGTTATACTCCTGAAAGCATTCTCAGGTGTGCTTTTGTATATCTTATTAGTATTTTACCAGGGTTTTTAGGTCCTGACAATATTATTGTTTTCCTGTATATACTCTGTAAAGGGAGTTTGTGATATCGTTTGTATTATATATTACAAATCAATCCTGGTAGTGGGTATGAGTTATCACAGGTTTTGAGACTTGGTTGTAGATTACAGGTTTGTAGTTTTCTACCTTAGATATATGTTTTCGTAAAACTTTGTTAATTTTAGTAGTTTGGCAAAGTCTGTAGGGTTATTCAGAACCTGGTGTAGATATTGGATTCCTTTTGTATTTGTTGAGGGTGGTGTAGAGGGTTTGTTTGGCTATTATTCGAAAGTATCTCTTGCTTTCCAGCAGTGGATTAGGTGGGCAAGGGTTTTGGGTTTTCTGTATAAACATTCTGTATCCCCTGTATATTTGAATTTCCTGTGATACTATTCAAAGTCTTTATATAAGGTTCGAATAATTATCAGTCTTTGTAGGACTATTCGCGGGAGCAGGAGTTCTGGTAGTGGTTTGACTTTATATATCAGGTCCTACTGTTTATACTATATTGAGAAAACAGGTTTGCAAAAGGTCTACCATTGTTGATAAGCATTTTCTCTGAGGTTATATATAATCGATTGTATTCTATTATAAATAGACTGCAAAGCTGGTCCAGTATTCTATCGGGTTTTCTTAGCATCAAGGTCTGTGAGGTAGTCAATTGCCTTGTTTCCCTTAATGTTTTTATATTCTGGTAATTATTTGATATGAATGTTATACTCTTTTATAACTCTGTAATAATTGTTGAATATTTATTATAATGATATAGAGGTGTTGGTATATATATACCAGATAACTGAAACATTATCAATATATATCTAGATTTTCTGGTTTGTATATTTGATATTCTTGAGGGTATGTTTTAGGCCTGTCTATACTTCAATAATCTCTGTATCGAAGATATAGGATTGGATGTTAATGAAATCAGAATCTATCAGTATTTGGTTCTTGCCTAGATATGTTATATATCTATATCCCATTATATGTTTTCTTTGTATATAGTTTTCCAATCTATTTGAGAAGATAGTGATATCTGTTTCTGACAGGTTATTCTATTAGGTTTTGAAGGCTTTTGTTGCTGTTTTCTTATCAATTCCTTTTGTTAGGTTTATTCGATAGCTAGGTGTGTACTTTAATAATTCGAGTGTAGGCCTCAGGATTGGGGGGACAAGGAGACCAAATCTTTGGATTTTGGTTTTCGCTTTTTGTTTTGTGTCTATCCCTCGACCTTTGATAATCATGAGGAGTTCAATCCTTTTTGTAAACAGGTGGGTTTCGTCTATATTTTGTAGATATAGGGCAAACCTTAATTTGGCTTCCTTGAGGGCTACTATAGCTAAGGGGAGTCCTGTTTTGCGGTAGAGAGCTATCACTGGTATAGTTTTCCAGACTGGGATAATTCCTTATGTTGTTGTTGTAAGGACTTTCTCGATTTGTATTATATACCAGTCTAGGTGGGCATTGGACTGTATTTATCCGGGCTTGAGTCTTTGTATAGCTTTGAATCTTTCTCTATATTAGGCCTTTATTCTATATAGGAATAAGGGTAATATATATATTATTATTGTCTTGTGTATCAAATGTATTGGGAGACTTTATACAATCTTGGTTAGGCCTTGTATATGCTTTGTTATTGCTCTGGCTTTATTTGTGTGTTCTATAACATATCTTTGGAAGTTTATTTTTCGGTTGAATCACATTCCCAATTATTTCAGTGTTGGACGGGTATTTGTATTTGTAACTATTATTGGGTGAATTGTAAATTCTTTATTTATTCTAATGGTAGATATTGTGTTACCATTTCTTGTGAAGATATAGATCATTTCCAATTTCTTTGGAGCAAAGATAATGTAATTGTTCGATTTCTATTCTATAATGTTTTGAACATTTCTAGCAAAAAATCTGGTATTTTCTTTTAGGATTTTGGATACTCTATATAGATATATATCATTCGTGTATCCGAATCTAAGGGATATATATCATTCGTGTATCCGAATCTAAGGATAATGTTTTTTACTATTAATTCTGCCAGGTATAGTATGTAAAGAACTAGGGAGAGAGAGAAGCCTTATAGGGTTTCACAAACCATTGGGTGCTCCTTGATTGTAACTTATTCAAGCCTGACTCTAACTTTCCTTTTCGTTAAAAAGGAGTCAACTAAAAAAAGGAGGTTTTTGGGCTAGTCTTGTTCTATTATTCTAATTAGGAGTTGTCTTTTAAGCAATGTATTGAATATTTTTTATATATTTATAGTGATTATGGTTACCTCTTTTTCTGTTAACAATGCTATTTCCATATTGTATATAAAGAATACCACCAAATCTATTATAGAGCGTTTGGACAGGGCTCCGCTGTGCTGAAGGCTAATAATGCTATACTTTAGGATTGTCCAGTCTATTCGTTTAGCAACTATTCTTTCCAGGCCCTTTCCTATATAGAAGAGTAAGGCGATGAATCTCTATGATCTTGCAGATATTATATCTCTTTTACTGATTTTGGGTATTATAGCTATTTCAATTAGTTTCCAAGTCTTTAGGAAATGATTATATTCGAGATACTTTTGGAAAAACCTTCTTAATAGATCTTTGAGGTAGTCCCAGCAGACTTTGAGAAGTTTGATTGTAACTTGGTTGATCTCTAGTGATATACTGGATACTTCAATAATACTTGTTTCGACTTCTTCTATTGTAAACCAAGAGTTCCAGGGGGTAGATGTCTATTTCCTTTCTATTGTTCTCCCAATAGGTTATACTCTAGATTATTCTCTGTACTGAACTGGTCCAGGACCTCTGTTTTGAATAATTCGGCTTTTTCTATTGAGTTTTTTATTACTATTCCATTTGAAATAATTGGGGGACTCTTGAGATTCGGGGCCAGTTTGTGTCAGCCGACTATTTTGTACAGATCCTTATCAATAGAGATACCGTCTATAAAATGTTTCCAGTAATTGTATTTAATTGTTCTAATTATTGTTTTGAACTCTTTAATTGCTATAGTAGAGGGGTTCTCAGGTGCAGCTTGTTTGTTTAGATATTCAATGTAAACCTTTTTGCATTCTGCTGTTCACCAGGGTATAGCTTTGCCTTTTCCTTTGTTCTTGGTTTCTATTGCTTTGATTACTTACTTGATTACTTGAGTAAATTGTTTTGCAAAGTTATCTATCTTTTCCGAGATGTCGAGAATATTGTTTGTAAGTAAGCTTATTACTCTATTCGCTACTAGTTCTGCTAATCTTGGTAGTTCCGTTTCTGGGATCCGGATATTGTGCTGATCCAGAGGTTTGAGTCCTTTGCCTGGTATAATTATTATTATAATAAAGTGATCCGAGTTACTATATAGGTTGTGTCGAATTCTGGTTTTTGCAAAAGATATATTAGAAAAAGTAAGGTTGAGTATATTTCCTTCCGAATAGATAAATACTTCTTGTTTTTTAATATAATCTAGTTCGGCTAGTTCAGCCTAGGTTACTAGTTTGTATCCTTTATAAAGGTTTTCCAATCCAAGTTGCTATATTTTTGTGACGGAACAGACAGCTCTCTTCCGCCCACTGGCTCATACTACATATGTAGTATGATATGACGGCTCTTTTGGACCTTCCTTTCACAGCTTAGAGCTCTAGCTCTACAGCTCTAGACCTAGGCATCGTACGATGCCTATCTCTAGGTCTCTTCCACCCTTTTGGGCCTAGCCCTTATGGCTCCCAATACCTGTATATATAGTCCTCCTTTTAGTATCCTACATAGCTCTTCACTTGTAGATTCTAAGTATACAATCGAAGTCCTGTTTATACCCTTTTGGTCACATTATCTACAAGTCAATACTTACAGCTACGACTAGGGATAGTTGTTAAATCTATCCAAATCTCTCTCTCAAAACTAATACCGACTGCATCGACACTATCTAGAAGTGAAGAATTCGCATCAGTCGATAACCTCAGATTTCCATCAATAAATTGACAACGCAATAGTTCCTCCAAAAAAGAAAGGCCAAAGTGGTACTCCTGATTCTAGTAATAGCAAAAATCAGTGTGACTCACCCGGCCACAAATACAACGCCACCAGTACTCCTCTTGACTTTCTAAAAGCTTCTAGTATCCTTCATTATTCCTCTCCTCCCCTTCCTGGATCACTACTTGGTAACAATCCCTATACTTCTCCTTCAATAAAAAAGGTACAGGAAACCATTACAATAAACCCCAGGAAACAATCAGGGTCTTACCTCTTTTTATTTATTTCCCCTACTTCGGAATCCTTTACACTTACAGAGAACTGAATTGATAACATCTATCTAATACAGGTCTTGTATAAGATGAAACGAAAACTAGAGGAAGTATAGACTAAACTAGCAGAAAAAGATACTTCATCTATTTTTACTTATAATAGAAGTGAAACATTTGATAAACAAGCCCCACTAACCTACACTTCCTACTCTTCCTTCGATTATACTATTCAAGTCCCTGGCTTTACTACATTACACTATACCCACCGTAATGATATCCTTTCTGAGGATGAGCCTGTCCCCTCTGTTGAAAATCAAGGACCATATCGCCCTATTTCCATTCCTGTACAATCTCATCATATTATCAGTTTCATATCTACGCCAGATACAGAAACGAATATCTATTGTAAAAAAGCTTATCAAGCTACCTTTGCTTTGCACTCCTTTTTCCAATAACTCTGAATCCCTAACCTAGCCACGAAACTTTCAGATAGTCAAACTCCTGGTCTCCGGGTACAAGTATAGGACAAGATAGTCATGTATACTTTACAGGACTACTATGCTCACTTTTTATCTGATGATTACTGTTGTATATAGATTTACAATCAAACCGAGGGATGGTTATGTAGTACCCTAGAACCTCTCTACTTGGATGATAAATACAATGTTTATAATCTCATTTAATAAGTAGTTTCTGTTATACTAAACCCCTTTGCAGTTTGAACAGCCAAAATCAAATATAACTCTCTTATTATGTTGCCTAGGAAAAGGTTCTTCGATTTCTATTCCAAGTTTCGTAATCTTACCGCTTAGGCAGAGATCCTTGATAACAAGTGTCTCCGTGACGACCTATTCGATAAGGCAGTATACTGCTTGATAAATACTTCTGACTACAAGTTTGTACATTCCACTACAGTTGGTGAATATACCGAAGTCCTAGGCAACCTCGATATCGCCTATCAACGATTTGCTGCAACCCATGCTCTCCGTTCTCATTACTCTCTTCAAAGCACTCGCCCTACCCAATCACTTTCCACTTCCAGTACTGCAACACCTTGTAACAGTACCCCTGGAGTATACAACAGATCTATAGTACCCTCTGGTATACCTTACTACTCGCCCTCTGCCGCACCTGTCCTCACTCCACGACACTTTTCAAATGGACCCCCTCCTACTCCTTTCTTTGGTTTCAGACAAGCCACTCTTTAATACACACCTCGTACCTCTGCAGTTATCAATAAAATTGATAACAAGATGAATCCCGAGTTAGATATTGAAGAGTTCGATAACAATTATAATAGTCAAGAAATTGACCAAATTGACCAAATTAACCAAATTAACCAGACCAAGGATTTTCTACCTCATTCAAAAAAGGATACTCCATAAGTACCGCTTCTCTTATGGGGCAGATACAGGATATATTATACCTTGACTTGTGTACCCTTATGGGTGGCCGCTATCTCTCTTTTCCAATCACTCTGGTAAGGGATGGCATTGCACTCAAAACACAAGGTCTAATAGATTCCGGAGCCAACGGTTATGCTTTAATTGACCAGAACCTGGTAAAGCATCTTGACTACCGTACAAAACCAGTCACACGAAAGCTACCGACTCCTATACCTATCAAAGGGTATAGTGGCATTGTTGGTTCACACATTTCTTATATTACTTACTTTACTTTAATAATCGATAAATGTATTCAGTATAACACTTCTTTCCTGGTATTCCCCTTAGAGTATTATCCTATTATTCTAGACTGCTAATGGCTAGATATTCATAATATTGACTTAGACTATCATCGCTGACAACTCCAGTGGTATACAGACTATCCTTTTATGGTATCTTATACCAAGTATTTTTATATCAATCCTCAGACTATATATCTTCGCGATATTATCAACAGAAAATATCAGCAAAACGCTATTCGACGAGATACAGTAATCAATAATGAAAACACCTCCAAGGCCTCCCCTTTGAGAGAGTCTTTTGTCGTTATCCCAACCAATCAAATCACTCCTAGCCCTGGTGCTACCAGGCTAGCCGATATCTCATTAACCAATGCACAGACCAAGAAAACCAGAATCACCTTCTTGATCTCGATCTCCAACCTTTTTTATACAAAAGTATTCTCAAATAGGAGAACCTTTAATAAATCTCTGGGCTTTGACCTTAACCGAATATCAAAAGACCTCAGAGAACCCTTCTCGAATCCTCCGATACCCATAATTCGAAAAAAACGTCCGATTTCGCCAAATTCACGATTCCCACCTATAGTGAAATCATTAGACATCCACGAAATCTCAGCTCACACCTTCGAAATTGCCTGTACCAGGTCCCCAAAGAACGAACTGTTTACCTACACTTTTCAGGAAATAGATTCATTGCTTGATCAAAGACTTTTGGAGCAAGACAAAGAAGTTGAGATATCCACCATCGAAAAGGTTTTTGCAAAAACTAACCAGAATCTCAACGAATCTGCCTTAAAGCTACTAGTTACATTTACTTCAGAAAAGCCTCTTACCTCTGATAAGTATGCCTCCTTTTACAACATCTTCAGCAAACAGAAGTTGAACATTTTGCCTCCTCATCATACTTACAATCATATCATCACTTTCGAGAACTCAATTGAAACTAGTTTAGGCTACTCACCTCTCTATAAAATGTCTATCGATGAGCTTGAGGTAGTCAAGACCTATCTGACTAATAATCTGGCAAAAGGATTTATTGAATCTAGTCAAACATTATTCATTGCCTCTATTCTGTTTGTTAAAAAAGCAGATAATAGTTTACGATTGTGTATTGATTATTGCAAACTCAATACTTTGACACACAAGAATCGCTATTCTCTCCCCCTGATTGACGAGACCCTCGTATGTTTCCAAGATACTAAGATTTATACGAAATTTGATATTCATCAAGCATTCTATCGTATTCGTATAAATCCCCAATCTGAAGAGTATACTACTTTTTGTACACGATATGGATCCTACAAATATAAAATCTTACCCTTTGGCCTGACCAACAACCCAGCTATTTATCAGCGTTATATGAACGATATATTATTCGACTATTTAGACGACTTCTGTATCGCATATCTCGATAATATCCTCATTTACTCTGAGAATGTTGAAGACTACAACAAACATGTATAAAAGATCCTCATATATCTATATATTACCGGCTTACAGGTAAATCTCAAGAAATCCGAATTTGATGTTACTTGCACCAAGTACTTAGAATTCATTATCTCCACTAATAATGTAGAAGTTGATCCCGACAAAATAGCGGTTGTACACAACTGGCAATACCTAGTTACCCTAAAAGGAATACAATCCTTCCTTGGATTTTGCAATTTCTATCGACGATTTATACCTAGCTACAATGTTATTGCCTCTACTCTAGTGAATCTTACTCGAGCCAATATCCCCTTTTCTTTTACAAAAGAATACATGAATTCTTTCGATACCTTATAAGAGCAACTTACCTCTGCTTCCCTACTACAGCACTATAACTACAATTTGGAAAGTATACTTGAAACAGATACCTCTGATAGCATCATTGCTATTGTATTGTCACAAAAGCATAGAGAACAGTGATTGCCTGTAGTGTACTTCTTGAAGACTATACTTCCTACCAAATTCAATTACCCCGTCCATGATAAAGAACTGACTGCTATAGTCAAGGCCTTTAGTTATTGAAAATCCGAATTGATAGGATCATACTTTAATATAAAGGTATTCACTAATCACAAAGTATTGGAGTATTTTATAATCTTCAAACAGCTTAATAATAGACAAGCCTGCGTTGCCGAACTTTTTACCGATTTCAACTTCCTCATTATGTATCATTCTGGTAAAGAGAATTCTTTAGCTGATACTTTTTCTTGTAAAGATAACAATATAGAAGTCATAAATAAACAAAAGAAGGAACAATGTAAACTACCATTATTCACACAAGATCAACTTGATTCCTGTATCTGAACACTCCTGGAATCCCCTGATATTGTTGTTTTTGAATATATCAGATTATTCATCAAAACAATAGATTGTATACTATATCTTAATAAGATCTCCAAAACCTTTTATACTTTACACAAAGAGGCCTTAAAGCCCTTTTCAAACGAAGACAAGAAATCCCTATATATTATAATAGATGATCTCTTGCTTTACAATAAGAAATTAGTGATTTCAAGTGGAAGAAGTAGCAGTGGAGGAAAGAGAGGGTAGAGGGGTAACCCTCTTATAACCCTTGATATTCATATTTTCTTATTATATGCAACGCGTATAATAAGCGGGCATTGGTCCCCAGCATTTGTTTTCACTTCCCCAAATCGAACATATCTATTTTTGTAAAATAAAAAGTTATCTGCTAGTGCCTATAGGGTCTAGCCGTCCTATATAGTCTTAGACTGAAGATGGACGTAAATTAAATCAATCAATCAATCAAAGTCGAGCTTGCGGGAGGGCTACTGAGTTTTGTAGTATCGAGAATTCAACCACACTATATCATCTACTTTGAAGTCAGGTTTACAACAATGTTTGTTGTATTATTGGGCTATTCGATCTTGAGTATATTGGATTTGATTATAAGCAAATTCCCATGTACCATATACACGAGTAGCGAATTCACAGACTTCCTGAATATTGATTTTGTTGAAGGGATCAGAATTGTATTCTTTCCAGTCCCATTCGATACGAGGAGGGTATCTGTAGAGGACTTCGAAAGGAGTCATTTGATCCAAAGAATCGTGGGGCAATATCAGTTGTGCATAATCCATAAATGGTAGAAAACGTAACCAATCATTTTGGTAATAACTGACGTAGAGGCATAAGTGTCACTGTAGATACTAATTGTATATCTCTGTTTGACTATCAGTTTGAGAGTGATCTGTGAAGGAATATACCAGGGTGATACCAAGTATGGTCAAAAGCTCTTTCCAGAACTTATTAACGAATTGCATACCTCGATCTGAGAGTATAGAGGTAGGAGAACTATAATAGTGATAAATGTAATACATGAATAATTCGGCAAACTCTTTTTCACCACATTCCTTAGTACAGGGAATAGAAATGACTTGTTTGGTAAGTCTGTCGATAATGATTAAGATATTGTCATATCCATATTTATCTTTGTTGAAACTACAGAAATCTATGGTGATATATTGCCAAGGGCATTACAATATATTGAAGGGTTTCAAGAGTTCTGGTTTCTTGTCACAATGAACCTTGGAACGGCGGTATATCTCACAATTACGAATATAGCAGGCAATATCATCTCTTAATCCTCTCCAGTAGTAGTAGTCTGAAAGTATTTTCGAGGTTTTCATAACACTTGGATATATAGAGAAGGATTGTATGTATATATCTCTAATAAGGAATATACAGAGATTTTCCACACTTGAAATCACTATTGATTGATTGATTG